>CAKALU010036267.1:0-12490 GCA_916700995.1 Hozukius guyotensis | reverse complement strand
AGTGATCCACCTTCGTAGGACGGAAAACCCTGAAGGGTTAACCCTGAAGTTACCTCGCTAACGCCAAATCCTGCTTCGTAGTACAGGCCTCAGGTGAATGTTAAAAGTCTAAAGCCTCACTAGTATTTCGATGTATAAGATACTTCCTTCCTGTCTGGTAAATCTACAAGTACTCCTCACGATAAGTAAACTGACTTTGATTCGTGGAGTGCTTCTTTAATGGAAATTTAAAGTAGTCCACAGAAGTTACTAAAGTATCAAAAGCTAAATATAGCTAATTATGCTTTCTGTCTGGTCAACTACTTGACCACACATGTATATATATCTATATCTTAGTATAGTGCACAGCTTAATGGGGCTTATTGGAAGTGCCTTTATTTTTCTTTCACTCGATGCATTGCAAAAGTACAAAACCCAGGGGCTATGCTACAGAAAGTGGTTAGAAATGTATTTTTTGCATGCTTCAATCACATGATGCTGACGAGGTGATTACTATTTTAAGTATGAGGACCTTGAAGACTCCATGACAGATGCACTGGTCAACGACAAGCCCCAGTTTGTGCGTCTCTTCTGCGAGAACGGTCTGAACATTCTGGACTACCTGACATACAGCCGCTTGGAGAGCTTGTACCGCTCGCTGTCAGACAGCTCGCTGGCCTACATTCTACTCCAGAGGCGTCTGAGCGAGAGGCAGGGCCTGGCTGGATCCCTGCCCAACCTGGATGGAGCTGCGTCGGTACCTCTGAGGAGTCCTCAGAGTGCACTAACCGGATCCGCTTCAGCAATGGAGCTCAACCTGTATGAGGTGAGGAAGAGGAATGGGAGGAAGGGGGAAAGGAGTAGAAAGAAGGAACATATAAAATGGATTAATAGCAGGTTTAAGTACGTTGTTATCGGCGCACAATGGGTGAGTGGATGATGGTGTTGATGGTGATGGGCGTTCTGATGATGGTGGTGGAGAGCACTGTCTAATACGTCGCTGCAAAATCCCCCATAAGTGTTGAGATCTGGTGACTGTGAAGGCCATAACATATTTAGTCAAATCATTTTCATCCTCACCAAACCATTCAGTGATTTGAGAAGTCACTGAATGTAGCAACAAAGTCAGGCTGAGCATCACGTGTGCCTGTTTTATTTTCACTTAATTTACCCCAATCTTCTAATTCTGATCATGTAAACAGACTCACATACATGAGATTTAAATATTTAGAAACACAGCAAACTGCAATTGGTTTTGTTTGTCTTCTTTAAATATCAAGTGTCATTACATGAAAACACCTTTGCTCTGTATGCAGTATAGTAGTGAAATGTGTGGTGATGCTGCAGGTATCCCGCCTGCTGTGGGACCTTTTGGGTGATGTCTGTCAGCCTTTCTACTATGGACCTCTGGGCCTGAACCACAGCACCAGCACCAGGAGAGCTCTTAAGGTCAGTGAGTGGGGGAACTCCGGGCGCCTTTTGTGGCTTTTGTAGTTTGAAAATAAAGAAAATCGGAAGAAGTGAGCTTACCTGTCGCCTGTTTCTCATCTATTATAATTTAGTAATAGTATTTAATGTAATAAATCATAAAATGACCATATTCATCAGAGATTAAAGAAACCGACAACAATGCTACAGCCAGTATGTTCTCCTTTTGAAATTTCGATTTCCGAAACGTCCGTTTTTGTTTTGTGATCCCGTCCACTGCCCATTTCGACACCCCATTGCCACATATAAAAAAAATAATTGGCATAAAAATACAGCTTTCTGCAGCCATGGAAGCTAGCAAACGAACTGGATCAACAGAGATAACGTGAACATTAGATTCTACCCGATCTTAAAAGCCGCGACACATCTCTCTGTGGTCCCTGTGCAGCTGGGTTATCAAGGCAGCGAGTACTTGAGTCACACAGCTCCTTTCATTAAAGCTTTCAAAAGTTTGCATCTTCCCATAAATGAAGTCATGTTTCCGGGATTTTTTTTAAATGTCCAGAAGAGAGACACTGAAGCTACTTCATAAAAATGTGTTATTCACTTCATACGAAGTCACTGAGAACATCAGAAAAAGCTGCCGGCAGTGGCACAATTTAAAAATAGATATGTACAAATGGATGGTTGTCAGCAATAATAGAGAAGATATTTGTGCAGATCTGACTCCCTCACTTGTGTCTTGTCCTTTGTCTTCTTGTCTTGCCTTCAGCAAGTCAATAAGATGCTGCTGGGGGAGTGTATGTACCGGGACCAGCGCTGTCTCTCACCCTGGGCGGCCCTCTTCATCTGGGCCGTCCTGCAGAACCGCAGTGAAATGGCCGTTTACTTCTGGGAGATGGTGAGACTCACCTGTGATATTCCACAACCTCACTAAAAGCATTTTCTTTTCCAGAGTTGTATAGTGTTTAGGAATTGGCTGTGTTCAAAATGACACTGGCAAGGCTACATGACATTTTAAGGTGCTGTGAGAACCAGCAGTAAACTTTACTGAGAGCACAAAGCTGCCATTTTCAAAGTTGCCATTAAATTTGGTTTAATTTTCCTTGTCAGGCAGGGGAGTCAGTGCTGAGTGCTCTGGGTGGCTGTAAGATACTGAGGGAGCTTTCTAAGCTGGAGAGTGAGACTGAGAACAAGCTAGCCATGAAGGAACTGGCACAGAAGTTTGAGGACCTGGCACACGGTGAGTCAGACCACAAGCTGCTCTACATGTGTGGACTCAAGTGCATGGAGCGTGAATGCCTTGATTTGTATTTGTATTTAGGGTGACATAGAGTGATAGCACTCAACTTTGGGCTATCAGAAATAATCAGTATTTATATTAAATAACATAATTTAAAGGTGCTCTATGTGATATCCAAAGCATTAATATAGCAGGAAACAACTATTTGCCATGTAAAGATATAGTGGAGTAATGTCTACCTGCCCCTCCAATGAATCGCTATTCAAAAAAAAAAACTATTTAAATTTGAATGTGTCTATAACTTTCATATTGCCATGCTTGAGGACAGTTTTATAAAAGCAATAGTTCACTTCAGGCTGTAATATGTTGTGATTATATCACAGCTAAGGGGCGTTGTTCGGCCCCACGCGAAGCAACCACGGCCTGTCTTGAGCTATATTGCTTAAATATGTTCTATATGCATAGAAAGTTGAAGTAAATGTAAAGTAAAAATTAATCCAGGTCACCCAGTGGTCTCAGTTTCTGTCAAAGGAATGCAAAAGACAAAGCAGCCCCCTAACAGACACATGATGTGTGAGCCGCTCTACTTGCATTTTGTCTTGTACTGTATGTTTACATAGTTCCTGTTACTCCAGTATCTATTATTGCTGCATCAAAATCAGCATGTGGAATCATCATTTCCTATTTCCCTATACCGTTAGCTGAACATAGCATCAATTAGTGAACCTTCAATTTTGCATTACAGAGTCAACTTTTTTCCCTGTCCTTGATGTCCTTGATGAAGTCTAGGGATCACCCTGAGCCTGAGATACTGATCCTTAAAAAGGGTCGTTGTACTCATTAAATTGGCTAGTTGTCACTAATCTTTCCATTACTGTCCTCCTTGAGTCCTGTAGGACTTGTTCTTTGACCAAGGGGTCATGTGACAAGAAGTGTAAGCTATTCAATTTTTTGTGGGAGATGCAATTCCCTACACTGAATTCACAGCTATATGCTCCTTTAATTAGTCATTCTGTATCAGCTATAAACTAAAGTAACGACCAAATCATACCTGTACAGCAAACCAATGAGTAGCCCCCGTAACTGTCCATTCATTTAATTATGAGCAGTTAAGAAATACATCTAATTTTTATTTTTTATCTAAAAGTTGAAGCCCAGGGCATCCCGGTGGCTTAAGGTCCCCGGTTTGAGTCCGGCGAGACCTTTGTTGTAGCTCTGTCTCCCTCATTTCCTGTAATAAAGTCACAAAATGCCCCCCAAAAAAATACTTGAAATAAAAGATGAAACCCTGTCACTTAGCAACCTAGAAAAGCTTTAAATCTGTATCTTTAGCCAGTATGAAGAAGAAAAAAAAAAAATATATAATTCTGTGTGTTCAGATGTATTCGGTGAGTGTTACCAGAACAGTGAGAGCCGCTCCTTCACCCTCCTCATACGGAAGTCTCCAGTGTGGGGCGGAGCTACGTGTTTGCAGATGGCCACCGCAGCTGACGCCCGCCTGTTCTTCAGCCACGATGGTGTTCAGGTAGAGATGCTGTTCTCCTACCAACAGTAGGATTTAACAGACTGGTAAAGATGCCAGGCTCAAACCAAGTATTAAAATGACAGCTGATATTGAAACAGACTAAATGAATCATTGAGTGTAATGTTGGTTGAAGGCTGTTGTGGTGACAGTGCTGCTCTCTGCTGTAGTCCTTTCTGTCTCAGATCTGGTGGGGTGACATGGAGAGAAGTACTGAGGTCTGGAAACTGGTTCTCGGCTTCTTCGTACCCCCTCTCATCTACACAGACCTTATCAGCTTCAGGTCAGTGTTCGGTCAATATTGTGCTATGCTGTGTGATTATTGTGTGTGTTTGCAATGTGATTCCATCCAACACGTTCTCACTCCCAACTCGTCAAATATCACATCTTGGTCAGTTGCCCTACGCTTCAAACTATGACTCTCTAGGTCAGGGGTCAGCAACATGCGGCTCCGGAGCCACATGCGGCTCTTTAGCTCCTCTCCAGTGGCTCACTGTGGATTTTTAAAAATGGAAATGAATAACTGTTTTTTTTTTTACATTTTCATTTTTATTTATCATTGTTGTAGGTCTATGGTACGACGGTACGACGGAGTATTAGGGCCACATTGAGGGAAAAATAAATAAATCTGAGATTTCGAGAATAAAGTCAGAGGTTTACGAGAAAAAAAGTTGTAATATTATGAGAATAAAGTCAGAATATTATTAAGTAGTAATTTTACGTGTTATTTTCTTTTTTTCTCGTAAAATTCTGACTTTATTCTCGTAATATTACATAATTTTTCTCGTAATATTATGACTTTATTCTGGAAATCTCAGATGTTTTTTCCCTCAATGTGGCCCTAATTCTCCGTAGTACATTTGCACTTTGGCCCTCACTGCATTAGACTTATATACTATATACTTAGACTATAAACTGTGTTACCTTCATCACAATGCTCAAATGTTTTGCGGCTCCAGACAGATTATTTTTTGCCTAAAATGTCTCTTTTGATAGTAAAGGTTGCTGACCCCTGCTCTAGGTATCCCTCTAGCGTCAGTTTTGGACTCAGGGACGACGTGGCGATTTTCCGCTCATTACATGTGTCGTGTCTTTTCAAAATAAACTTCCGTCTTCACAGGTTATAATATTGTAACCCTTGTTCTATAAGCACAGGCGGAAGCCGAGCTATTTCGGCTTCGTGCACCACTGAGCAACTTTCATAGAAATGAACGGGGCCCCGCCTCCGACGCTGTATCCAGTTCTCTTAATACATCCATGGCTCCATGCAGCTCTGACAGTTTGACGGTAGCAGTAGGAGTGGGGGGCGTGTCTTAGCAAAGGGTCAGTTTAATATTGTACTACACATTTAGTTTCCAACAATTGATGTTATTTTCCCAAAGTGTCAAATGAATGCACTATGTAGTGTAAATTACCAGCCCGTTCTCATTCCCAGGGTGTCAAAGACTGATGCTTTGTCACGGCCGTCGGTGTTCGATACCAACGCACAAAGCACCCTTTAACTGCAGTAAGAGACACTGGGCTTTCCATTAACTACAATGTAAACCCTTCCGCGTCAATATTAAAACTCTTTTTTTCCCCCCCTCTCTTTCTGTAGCCATTCCTGGGCTCTGTAAATAAGGGAATGATTTTGGACACATTGTTGTATCTGTTCTGTGTTGACTTAGATGACTGGAGAGTTGAGAATAACACATACAACATTATGTAACTCAGATTGCTTTCAATGGTTTGACAAGATAACATGTCAGGTTGTGTGTGTGTGTGTGATCATGTTACAGAGAACAAGAGGAGGAGGATAAGTCTGATGTCCACCACTGCAGAGACACTGACAGTCTGGATGGGAATGATGCCACCGTCTACTCCCTTGCTGACATTATACACAAGTAAAAAATACAAATATACAACATATATAACATAAATGGTTGTATGATGGGTTTCCTTCTCAGATGTAACAAAAACCCATTATTCTTTGTTGGGGTCACAGTGAGGAAGACGCTGAAGAGTTCAGGGCTATGAAAGAAAACCTAAAAGGTGGGTTTGAATCACGTTGTCATTCAAGATAGCTTTGCCGCTTGCATAGACCTCAGCTAACCGCCTTTTCGGTGCACCCCAGTTGCTTGATGCTTCTTGGATACTCCTTCGAGGATCATACAACTGGATGCAGTTGCATCTATTATGCCCTGTTGGTGCGTTGATATGTTATGTTAAACGCACAGTCCCCCTCAGGCGCACTGAACAGCTGTTTGTGTGCTTCGGTGATGGTGTGGCTAGTAAAAGTCCTTTCCAAGAAATACCTGGCAGGATGGCTTTATGAGTGCATCTCCCAAGGCTATAGGACTGTGGTTCGCGCACAGTCTACATGCGGCTTTGTGGTTTCGGCGGCCTCGTTCGGTGGCACGAGTTTGTCGTCATGATCGACATCTTGTCCATTAGTATGGTTCTATTTCCTGGACATGTCATGCTGGACTGGTGAACAGGGTTGGGTGTGTGTATCAGTTGTGTTGCACCTGACCCCCCCCTGTGGGTATGAGACACATACATGTTCCCGTGCCCCTTGATGACCCTGGAAAAGTGGCGTGCAGGGTGTTTACTGTCTTTTTGACCCCTGCAGGGTTAAATACCATGGCTTTACCCAGATCAGCTGCGTACTATCTGGGTTAGCTAGGGGCCCCAACTTCTTTATGCAAAATTCAGTGGACGAACGCATGCTCATGATTTGAGGAGAGTATTACCCATAGAGTCCAGTAGAGGGCTCCACCTGTGCTTATAGAACTGGGGTTACAGTATCGTAAACTTTGTTACAGCGTTATCTGTCAATACTGGACCAATTTAAAAAATAGTTGTCCCCATTTGTCACTTAAACTCAAAAACATGGGAAAATATGGTCCAGGTTGAAGCAAACTGAAGTCACCCTTCAAATATTGACACTAGTGCACAAAAATTGCAAGGGGGCAACTTTTCCTAAGATGCTCAAAGCATCACCAACAGTTGTTTATCAAGCATGTGTACCTAGAATGTTGGCCGCTGAGTATCTTTGGTAATACATTTTGTATGACTGGTTGTTGACATCTTTGAATCATTCCTGTTTTCATTCTTTGACTTCTCTTTTACTTCAGACTCTACATCCAACTCCAAGAGACCATTTCTTGTATCACGGTGGAGACAGTTCTGGTTCGCCCCCGTCACCTCATTCCTTGGCAATGTGCTGTTGTACTTCCTGTTCCTCTGCCTGTTTGCCTATGTTCTGTTGGTGGACTTCAAGCCCCCGCCCCCTAACGGCCCCGCCACGCTGGAATTTGTGCTTTACTTTTGGGTTTTCACCTTAGTGTGCGAAGAGATTCGGCAGGTTGGTTGTTTACACATTAGCATGCACACACACGTATCGGCACATAGTTCTACTTTGTTTTTTACAATAGTTATAAACCGCTCTGCAGTATTTTGGTGTCTGATAAGCCTTCAAACTTCAGCGTCAGTGCTGAACGCTAACTGGTAACCACATCACCTAAAATGCACATTTCTCTCACTGACACAGACACACATTGTACACTGCACAGATAACCACATCCCTCCGTATACAATATCTTGAATCTTCTCACTCTGGTTGACAGACCTTCTTTGTGGGCAGCACCTTTGTTCTCCAGAGGATGAAGAATTACATCCAGGATGTGTGGAACAAGTGTGATCTCACAGCCATCGCTCTCTTCGCTTTGGCTATGTGCTGCAGGTGACTCCTCTGACAGAAGAATTTACACTGACCAATTATAACTCTGGATGTTATGTATTTGTGCAGACAATGAGAATGAATATATTGCGTGACATATTACCGGTGATTGACTGCACTGTTTTGTTTCCCAGAATGTTTCCCTGGTCTTATGAGTTTGGCCGAGCCGTGATGGCCATAGATTTTATGGTCTTCACGTTACGTCTGATCCATATCTTTGCCATCCACAAACAGCTTGGGCCGAAGATCATCATTGTTGGCAAAATGGTGAGTGCACACGAAACAACCTATGGCAGGGATCAGCAACCTTTACTATCAAAAGAGCCATTTTAGGCAAAAAAAATAAAGAAGAAAAATCTGTCTGGAGAAGCAAAACATTTGAGCATTGTGATGAAGGTAACACTTTTTATAGTCTAAGTGTATAGTATATAAGTCTAATGCAGTGAGGGCCCAAGTGCAAATGTACTGCGGAGTATTAGGGTCACATTGAGGGGGAAAAAAATCGGAGATTTCGAGAATAAAGTCATAACTTTACGAAAAGAAATGTCGTAATATTACGAGAATAAAGTCATGACTTTAGGAGAAAAAAAGTTGATATATTACGAGAATAAAGTCATAACTTTACGATAAAAAAGTCGTAATATTACGAGAATAAAGTCAGAACTTTACGATAAAAAAGTCGTAATATTACAAGAATAAAGTCATAACTTTACGATAAAAAAGTCGTAATATTACGAGAATAAAGTCATAACTTTACGATAAAAAAAGTCGTAATATTACGAGAATAAAGTCATAACATTACGAGGAAAAAAGTCGGAAACTTACGAGAATAAAGTCATAACTTTACGAGAAAAAAATTAAATAACACGTTAAATTACTACTTTATAATATTATGACAATTGTAATGGAAATTCAATTAATATTCCAAGATGAGTCCTAATGAACGTTGAAATAAGGATCTCGAACAGATGAAATGTCTTTGTTGTATTTTATTCTTGCAAGAAGAGGCACTGGTTATACAGAGTCACAAAAAGTCTGCAGAAGAGTGCCCTGCAGGAGATTATTACAATGTGACTATATAGAAATCTACAACAGGGACTGTGAGAAAAGGAGTTGTTTTGCACAGATAAGGAGTTGTTTTACTCAGACAGTGTCCCAGTAAAAGTCAACACTCAGTACTTGCCCACTACATGAGACGAAGAGCACACAGACAGTAACTTTCCACTGTTGCATAAAGAGACATCATTACATACAATGTAATTTTCCATTACACTTTATTCTCATAATACTACGACTTTTTTTCTCGTAAACCTATGACCTTTTTCTCGTAATATTACGACTTTATTCTCGAAATCTCCGATTTATTTTTTTTTCCCTCAATGTGGTCCTAATACTCCGTCGTACCATAGACCTACAACAATGATAAATAAAAATGAAAATGTAAACAAAAAACAGCCATTCATTTCCATTTTTAAAAATCCACAGGGAGCCACTGGAGAGGGGCTAGAGAGCCGCATGTGGCTCCGGAGCCGCAGGTTGCAGACCCCTGATCTATGGGCAACACACAAATGAATGAAAATGCAACGTGAAACAGAAACATCAGTCATACCAAAGAGTTGTTTAACAGAAAGTTAGGGGTTCCTTGAAGATAACCTCGCAAATACTTGAATACATTTATGCAGTAGCTATAGTATGATGTGATGAACAACATTGGGGCGGTTGTAGCTGAGAAGGTAAAGCCTTCAATATCTGTTACGAGTGTATGGTATAACTATTTGGTCCAGATGACTATTCTGATGAAAGTATAGCCATACTTTAATGTGTTTCATCACAATCATGATTACATGTCATGTCATTTTAAATTGGATCATGTACACAGTCATCATCGTGGCTTAATCCTACAATATCATCTACGTCTGATCTCTCTTTGCTTCCCTCAGATGAAGGACGTTTTCTTCTTCCTGTTTTTCCTGGCCGTATGGCTCATGGCTTACGGAGTGGCCAATCAGGCCCTCCTCTACTCGTACGATCCCCGTCCCGATTGGATATTCCGCCGAGTGTTCTACAGACCGTACCTGCACATTTTTGGACAAATACCCATAAATGAAATGGACGGTGAGCTGCTCACTCTCTATCTCTTTCAAGCACAATGAAAAACTTTTGGTTGCCTCAGTGTCATCCATGTTTGAATTAGATGTAATGAAAGAAATTTCGGTCAAAGTCAATTTGAAATTCAAACCTTTGAAAATTAAAGCTTTTGTTTTATTTAATTCATCTCAGTTCTGTAAAATTAATAATACGCACTTTTTTCTTTAAAGATTAGCACGACCTTCTCAAGACAAAAAAAAAGAAATACGCAGAGCCATCTTAAGATGTGCCTTTCCACTTGGTTTAACAATTTGTAACATGAATATATTTTTCTTCAGAAAAGAAAATGGTCCATAAAACAGTGCAAAAAAGTGTAATAATTAATGATATAATAATAAAATTTTCCTAAATTCACTTAGACAGTATATACTATAATGGATTGAGCCAAAGTGGATTGTTTTTAATCCTGATTGTATTCACTCTCTTGCCAGACTATTAATGATACTTAGTTAAATACAATGCAAACCAATATAATGCAATGAATCCTACCTTAATAAAGCCTGTGTTGGAATTATATAATATATTATGAAGCTTGTATTGCCTTAAATTAAAAGGTGTTACTCATACTTTGCCCCAAAAAGCGGGCCTTTCAATATGATCTAACACCATGACAGCTGCACAATGACCACAGAATCGAATAAACACATTCTCAGCAAAAGCTGAATATTAGAAGCTTAATAAAGGTGGGCTTTATTGCACAGCTGTTGCATTGGATCACATAAGATTAGGTCTTAGACTTTGACTGCTATTTATAGTTAAAATGGATGTTACCCTTTAAGGTGCTTGCAAAAGTGTTGCATAGATCCTCACATCTTGCTTTGGACCTCTTCACTGGTCTTCCTTCTAGCTGATAAATTGACGGACATAAACTGTACAAACGACGCCGCGCGAATCGAAGCAGGAGAGGAGCCCTGTATGAGCACCTACGCCAACTGGCTGGTTGTCATCCTCCTTGTCATCTACCTGCTGTTCACTAACATAGTATTGGTCAACCTCCTCATCGCTATGTTCAGGTACTCATTTACAATGATTTGTTTCAGTTCCAATGCTGTGCTACCGATTAAACAGATTTCAAACATGACACATTGAACTGTATGTTGTACAGCATAGGAAAGCATTTTAACTCTCTGCATATTGCATAATGCGATTTCAATTTTCCTGTCTACAGCTACACCTTCTCCAAAGTGCAGGAGCGCAGCGACACCTACTGGAAGTTTCAGCGTCACAACCTGATTGTGGAGTACCACTCGAGGCCCTGCCTCGCACCGCCCTTCATCATCATCTCACATCTCCACCTTTTCATCAAGAGATACATCCGCCAAATTCCATCAGTCAAAAGCAAACACTTTGGTGAGAGGTAGCAAGTGCACCGTGAAAAGAGAGGACATGAGTGAAAAGAGGATTTGGCAGCATTTAGTAGGGAAAGGATGGTGAGGTAAGAAAAACTATAGTGAACATGACCTACAGTACAGCTGTGTCTTCTTGGGATGCCAGGACAGTTGGTCCAAAGTCAGGCTCCTGCTCCCTTTATAGCCAAGAAGAAAGAGCCGTCTCTGCATTCTTGGTAGCATGTCAAGTTGTTTGTGAGATGATGTGTGGCTCCACCAAGGTTTCACAATGTCAGCGATACTGTTTTTGATTTCTGTGTTCAAGGAAAACAACTAGTATACCTCAGATGCATTCTAGATTAGTTGACTTGCTCAGGAACAGAAGGGTGCTAAGTCCAGGGCAAATTTAGTCCTATCATACATTGGACTTTAAAGAAAGAGCAAGGGGCTCAGGTAACTAGGAAGAAGTCAGAACAGAAGCATGCTCCTTCACATTGAAAGGATCCAGTTGAGGTGGGGTTTGAGCATCTGTCCAGAATGGCTCACAGGCACAGCATGTGTTCCCGTTTTGGGTACCAATCTCCAACTGGTGGAGGATCTCCCACGGATATCCACAAACAATGTGCATCCATGTGTGCTTTCTAATCTTTGCCCTCATTCCAGTCAATTTACTGATCTTCTCCGTCCTCAGTTCTGGAGCTGCGGGGCAGGAAGGCCAGCCGCCTCAACACATGGGAGGCTATCCAGAAAGAAAACCTCCTCTCAGCTCAGAATAAGCTGCAAAGGGAGAGCGACACAGCACGACTTAAATGTACATCTGTCAAGTAAGTTGCCTTTGCTATTGTTGTGACTTTATCTAATGTTAACGATGTGAATGTGTAAGAGCCATTTCCTTCTTGAGGTTAGACCTAACCGTTCATTACATATACAAACTAGAATGGCACTCGAAGAGCGCAGACCTCCCCCAAGGTTCGTGACTTTAAAAACAGATCACAGCTCACAGCTGGCGGTACCGTGAGGTGATCGGCTTGTTATTATTAACACGGTGTGTTTCCGTGTAACGTATCGGCGGATGCCTCTCTCATTCAGCAGCCTTGTTATGTCTGTATAACGTTACACTA
>CAKALU010036264.1:0-21053 GCA_916700995.1 Hozukius guyotensis | reverse complement strand
TAAACTTATGACTTTATTCTCATAATATTACGACTTTTTTCTCATAAACCTATGACTTTATTCTCGAAATCTCAGATGTATTTCTTTCCCTGAATGTGGCCCTAATACTGGTGTATTTCTACCCTCCACCTTACAGAAGGGTGCTTCATTGAGCTGTGAGTGGGAGGGTGTAGGATTGTTAACTGGCCCACAGACAGACAGCATCAGTGAAACTTACAGCAGGTGTTCCTTGATCTTACTGGCCATCCAGCAGCAGAAGACAAATGTCTCCTGCACTCCGGTGGACGTGAGGAACTCCAGCGTGTAGTCGATCATGGCAACGTTCCCCAGCGGCAGCAGAGCCTGTCAGCATCAGGAAACATGACAGATACAGACAGACACATGAGAGAAGTAACTGTACAGTCATGGTGGGGAAAAAGTCCCCAAGCATTATTAAACAAAACCAACACAGCTGCTCTAATAAAGCTCTGTTAACATCCATCAGTGTGAGAGCAGATCTGTCTCTGTCACTGTTTCTCTGTTTACAGCATGGATCATCAGTTAGCTCCTCGTTAGCTTAGCTCGCTGCCTACCCGTGGCTGGTCTTTGGTCACCGGGAAAAACCTCCGGTTGAAGCTGTCAGCGACTAGAACAGCCTGCAGCAGCTGCTCCTCTTCCTCCTGCTCATCTGCACCTTTTCTACCTGAAAGACCAGGACCCGAGCGGCTCTGTTTTCCTCCTCTACCGGCCATGTTTCACTCTCTGCTGTTAACTGTGTCATCAGACAGAGGACGGTGGCTGCGGGGGGACAATCTTTGTTTTGGTGGTTGTAGTGAAACGGCGAACTTTGGGAGATACAGGAGTTTAGTGCATTTGTTTATCTTGTTTGAATCCATGGGAATAACACAGATTATATAACAGTGAATGTATACAATGGTGACATTTTTAATAACAGAAATTTACACATTTTTTTGTTATTTTTAATAACAGAAATGTACAAATATCCCCTAAATATACATTAAAAATTCCAACATGATTATTAAATCTTGTTTCAAAGCCCCACTACTTCTGCATGGAATAAAATTGTTGTGAAAAAAATACTTGATTTATCTTTTGTTGGTCTAAAAAAAAGTCAAACCAAGTGTTAGGATGGACAAAATTGGAGACAAGACAACATAGTTAACTATTACTATTTCAACTTTGCCTGGGGTTTAACACTACAATTCTATAATCAACTAAAATGTAGCATTGCTGTAACATTTAAATAAATAAATGTAATGTAAAACATTACAAAAATGAAAAAAAATGGGCTTGGAATTTGACCATTTTGCTTTGTAAAAATATTCCCCAAACAATTGTTAGAGATAACAATCTTTTACCTATTGTATTGTGAAAAAAAGTTAACATGCTGAAAAAATAATTGTGAGATGCTTCGACTAGCCCCCAAATTCCCAAATCTTTTTATTTTATTTTTTTCAAGTGCAATATACCAGAAATACTCTGACAATGGGCAAAGTTTTTGATGTTGTCTTGACAAATATTCAATATAAATTTTAAATTCCAGTCAGCCCACACAAAGGTGATATTTAATAGAAACACATTTAAGAACCACAATTGAAACAGCAAAAATATTTTAAAAGTTCTCTTCTATTATAAGAATACTGGTGGCCTGGTGGAAGTATAAAAATACCTACTGTATGAGTTTCACTTAAATCCAACTATCCACAATATCAGTACAGCTATGGCAGCCGAGGATCATCATACTGACTCTCAGGGAACGATGATGTGAATAATATTTGAATAAAAACATGTTAGTGCTTTATTATTAGTTTATTATCTTCATAATGACGAGCTTTACCATCACTGTTGCGCAAAAAATTCTCCAGAACAGATTTTCTTTTTTTTTTAATTACTTTATTGAAGACAAACTCGGTTACTGAACATTTGAACCAACATGTTTCACTTTAACACAGACAAAACCATCTGGCTCCTGCCGTCCAACAGTTTAGGCAAGAACCTTCATTCACTGTTCTGTGAAAGCTCAACAGTTTTTCATTTTGTTCTCAGCCACCTCAGATTGTAAATCACTGCCAGATAAAAAAGGCTATTGGTGTTGTTTGGTTATCTTCTTGGCATGCTCCAACACGGAGTCGTAACGATTGGTCTTGGATGTCCAGGAAGCTGGAATTCCCTCAAATCCAACCTGTGAGCATTCAAATAGTACATTTTTATAAATCATCAGACATACAATACTGGTATAATGTAAAATATAATGAATGTAAGATTAGCACGCAGTCACACCTGAGCTCCAATACAGGCTCCGATGAAGGACCCTCTGCTTGAGGTGCACCCCCCGCAGCTCATGGTGTCTCTGATGGCCTGCTCGTAGTGCTTGGCCGTCAGGACTCCATGCAGCGCTGCTTGGAACGCACCAGGCAAACCTGAACGAACATCAGCACCAGATGTGAATGACATTGTAACTGGTTGTCTCAATATTAATCTACAGTAAATGACAGCTGCCTGATTTACAGGTAATACTTGATTACTGATCTTTGCTTATTAAAGTGCGACCTACTGATGAAAGAGGTTAAAACGAGCTTTGTGAGAATAGTACCTCATGCGTTTGGAAACACAGCGGGGATTAGCTCCTGAGGAGTCTTTGATAGATTCTCCTTCACCTGATGAATGTGACCTGGAATCAATCAGAGAAGAACAATAAACATGTAAAGATACATAAAACATACATTGTTATCTTTAGATTTAGAAATGTAGTAACAAACCGTGTCACCGTCTTCACAAATTATTACAAACATAGTAACTACTTAGTATATTAAACTTGCACCAAAGGATACCCTTTAATCCCATGACTCAGTCACATGACTTTGGTGTGGTGAAGCAACAATGCTGTAGGCCTCACATACCAATGATGGCTTTGTCCAGATCCTGAGGCTGCTTCCTGTTCGGGTCACTGAGCTGACCGAGCACCGAGTCCAAGGCTTTTGGATCCGGACCATTCAGGATGAAATGCTCCAGGAACCTGGGAAATACGTCAATGCACAATCCGTTATACATTTCAATTTTAGTTTGGCCCCCCATCTGCACTTTTATTTCGCTGTGTTTCATTTTGAGGATTTCTGCTGTGCTCCATTCCAACATCAACGTTCAAAGTTGGAAATGTAGATGAAACTTTACATTTTAAATATTTCAGTATGTTGACCATTTCATGTTCATCTTGCATTACAATAAATAACTACGCAAACAATAACTACATTTAAAACGTTTATTTTGAGGATTAAAACCATGTTGAAAGTTATGCTGTGTAGCATTTACAGTGGTGATGGGTCACCATTACTGATGAGATGTAAGAAAACTGCAACAACTTCCAAACGTAAATGCTACTCCACAGCAGTTTTTCTATGTGGACGACGGAAATTCCAAATTTATGACATATCAGCAGAAATCTTTATTATATATATGTTGATATTATACTTCAAATGTATATACTTTTTAAAAGTATTTTGGGGTTATTTTGTCCATAAGGTATACATTGAAACTTCCTGTATGTCACAAGATTTTAAGTACAGACGTGACAAGCACATTCTGATACTACGTATAGCCTCCTTCAACAGTGTTTATTCCACCGTCACAGATGACGTCTTTAGTGTGCCTGTATTTGGTCCGCTGTACTTGTTGTGCCTTGCAAATTTAAAAAATCAGGATGTTTTTGCCATTCATTATTTGTTTCAGATCCCAGATTCATAAAGTGAAATCAGTAAAGTTAGAGCAAACTGATGCACATGGAAAACATACTGACCTTGCAGCTGCTAGCGTTTCTGCTACACATGCGTCGTTGTTCTGGGTGACACGGACTGCCTGTTCAACCTTTTCCAGCATCTCAGGCTTCCCCGCATAAAAAGCCACGATAGGAGCCAGTTTGGCTATTCCATCAATCTGACAGTCGTCCTCACAGCCTGTGGAGAATACAACGCATCAGTTAGAGCTGTTTCTCTTAGTTACGTCTTAGTTATTGTAATGAAATGACTGCAGATGTACCAGTTTCCTCTTTGCCTGCATCCACATTCTTCAGGAAGCTCTTCAAACTGGCGTGTCTCCACGGTCCCTCGATGGGCAGCTGAGGTCTTGGCCCTGGTACATAATACACAAGGACAAACACAACATCATCAGTATTCCCACCTTACTGAGTGAAAAGAGTTAATATAGTTAAAATACGTCTCTACTTGTACTGGAGAGTTTTTCTTACCTCCTCTCTCTCTGTAAGGATCGTTGACAGGCGTGTCATACTCCGATCCAGGCCCAAAGAATTTCACTGTGCGCTGCTTCAGATCGTCAACATTTAGACCTGGCCATATAGGTTAATACACAACTTAGACGAGGGCAAACATAAAATACACACTGTAAAGTCACACAATCATAACATTAATATATTTGCATTGAGGGTTTACTGTTGGGATAATTCAGGTGTGGTGAGGATGAGTATACTACATGTCCAGAACAGACGTGAATCACTTTTTTGAGGCTTTATTTTGTTCTTAAATGACACAGTTTCAACAGATGTAAAAGTCTGAAGTGACCGTGAGGCAGTCTATTGGGTCGATAAGATTAAGAAGCAAGCCGCCTACCTCCACATTCAGACAGGGATTCCAGCAGGACAAAGGCCTGGTCTCCGTAGCAGCTCTGCTGGCCCGTCTGCCTCCTGTAGAAAGGATTGGCCGACTCGGAGCGGAACTCGGGGTTTGGCTCCTGAGCCAGAATCCCCTGCAGCTTCTGGAGGTCGTACACCCAGTGGAGGGGCTGCGCTGTGGGGGATGAGTCGGCAGGTTAATTTCATTCTGATCATGAACAAGACGTTCCTTGAAATCAAATGGCTAACTGAGTATAGAAAAGGTCCTACATCACACAAACCACTGGTACTGTCTTTATGGATAACAAAAAAAAGGTAGAACCTGAGCAGAAAAATGCCTGCTGATGTTAAGATGGGCAACAAAATAATTGTTCAGAGATTTGAACTTATTGTTTTGAAAAAAAAAATATTCTCATTCAGGAATTGTGCCAAAGCGAATGAGAAAAAATATAAAACAGGAGGTAGGACATGGAAACAATTTTTAAGGCATTGTAATGACTACATGAGATACAATACAGAATGACAGACTTTCACCATCATTACCTGCTGCATCGGCAACTGTTGATCCTACGATGGCTCCAATTGCTCTGTTGGCCAGAGCTGCAGCCATCTGTAAAAACATTCAAAGTAATATTGCAGTTCAGGAGAATGGTTATTTGTTGATAAAAATGAATGGTTGTTAATGTAATTAAAGCTGAAACTGTCGATTAATCAATCAACAGAAAATTATTTTTCTCCTGTATATACAGTATATATATATATATATATATATATATATATATATATATAAAACTTGTGATTCCACCTGTATATATAAAATCTATTCTCGTATACTAATCTTATATATTTTCACTTAGTCCCATATGCATATAGCTCTATGTACATAACCTCTCTGTGTATAGATACAAATATAACCCAACCTGTATGTACCATTTTTCCTTTATAATGCTGTTATACAAAATGTTTTATACAATATCTCATCAGTATGCAACTTATAGATAAGCTCTATAACTATATTTGTATATACCTATTTACATACACCATATATCCTCATTTGTATATATTGTCTTAATCTGCAACTTTACTAATGTGCACTCTGGTTAGATGCAAAACTGCATTTCGTTGTACTTGTACTATGTGCAATGACAATAAAGTTGAATCTAATCTAATCTAATGTCACAAAGAGCCATCGATTAACCAAAAGAATAATCAATATATTCATTGATAATGACAAATATTGTTAGTTCGAGCTCTGTATGTAATTATAATAACTAATAAGTTAATAATAACTATTAGGTTAATTATATAGGAGTAACATACAGTGAACCAATTTCTCATTAGGTGATCTTTAATTGACTGGCAGTTTGATTTGATCTGCACTCAACTACTTTTCATACATTATCTGACAGGCTGTGTGCAGCTCGACTGCTAACGACTAGCCATCGACTAACCAAAAGAATAATACAATAAATACATGTTATCAAGAGCTCGTTATCCTTAGAACATTTTAAAAAGAAATTATCATCACATTTAATATATGATGTCTAATTATCTTTTGATATGTTTAGATACATTTTCTTTTTTTTCTGTACTGTTTTTTGTATGTATTTCATTGTTTTTATTGGATTGTTTTCCACTGTTTGGTTAGGTTTTTCTGCACATTTTGTGTACTTCTTGTTGTTGTTTAACTTTTGTTGAATTTTTTAAATTATGTTAGTTTAGATCTTTCTTCCTCTTTTGTTATAGTTTTTTTTTCTCCTGCGGTACGGGGGGGAGGTCCTTTGTATAAGCCTGTGGCTTCTTGACCTTTCCTGACACATTTCTTGTTTTGTTTTCATTGACTGGATTTTGTGAAGTTTTATATATGTGCAAATAAATAAATAATCAATATATTCATCAATAATGACAAATATTGTTAATTCCAGCTGTTTGTAATTTTCACAGGATATTTCTCTAATAACTATTGGGTTAATTATATAGCTGTATCATACAGTGAACTCATTAGGATCTTTAATTGACTGGCAGGTTGAGTTGTTCTGCACTCTACTGCTTTTCCTACATTAGCTGAATGTCACCAAGGGCCATCAATTAACCAAAAGAATAATCAATATATTCATCGATAATGACAAATGTTGTTAATTCCAGCTGTTTGTAATTTTCACAGGATATTTATCTAATAACTATTGGGTTAATTATATAGATGTAACATACAGTGAACTCATTAGGATCTTTAATTGACTGGCAGTTTGATTTGATCTGCACTCTACTACTTTTCCTACATTAGCTGACAGGCTAACGTTAACATTAATAATAGTTTAACAGATATTAGCTCTCAGTGTCTTTAAACAGTAACTCCCGCCAGTACCGTATGACTTTAACGCAGCTTTGTTTATCTCTCTATTATATTTAACTCCAACAATTGGACTAAGTAGCCGAGATAGCAGCGCTTTTAAACACTGTAGACTGCTAAATTAAGCTAACCTAAGCTAACGCTATGCTAGTCAACCTGACATTGACTCACCTTTAACTCCGTTTAAAGTCACGTTTTAATGTACAAACTAATACCGACACACAGCTTGCACTTTGTTTCAACCTTCGGCTCCTCCTGTAGGTAACAATTTAAATTCTACTTATCCGTAAAGTGAATACAATCAGTGTTGTTCCTGTTACATGTTATGTAAGGTTGTTGCTCTTTAGCACCGCCCGCAGGGAAGCAATGATATAACTAACCCCGCCCCCCTAAGGTGACCCTTTGACCAACATTATCACTGAAGTACAGATTTATAGACATATATATAAGCTGTAAAACAAGATATGTAGCTACCTAGATATGCTGTCTGTTATTTACATATAAAAAGATTAATAAAAAATACAATTCACATGAACGGAATGTAAAATACATGTTTCCCCATCATGTCTGATATAGGAACAGAAAATGTTTATCGAAGCTGTTATGGAAGATGTAATGTGACTGCATGAGATGTAAATGAAACTCATTTAATAACAAATAATAATTTATTTAATTTATATAGCACATTTTGAAATACAGCAAAATCTCAAGGTGTCACATAAAGGGTAAAACAATCATAATACAATGTTAAAACAATTTACACAAAAGAACCGTGCGATTAAAAGCGTTAAAATAGGATAAATAAAATTATAGACAAAATATTTCAAGACCTGAGTTAAAAAGTAAATAAAACTGAATATTTACAGACCCAAGTTTAAAAGGAAAACGCAAACCAAGACCCTAGGGGAGGGCTGAGAAGAACAAAAACAGCAAGTGGAGTCTGAGGCCTGAAGAGATCCTGGGAGCTGATTCCACAAGCGACATGGCCCCAGCGACGAGAAGGAACGATCCCCCGAGCTTTTCAGCTTTGTCCGTGGCACAGCGAGAAGGTTTGAGCTGCCAGACCTGAGTGTCAGAGGTGAAGAGCTGCTGAAGGTAGGTGGGACCGGTACACTTTATGGCCTTGTTGTTGGTTTATTGGGAGCCAATTAAGAGAGTGGAGGACTTAGATGATGTGCTGTGATTTTCATATTCTGGTGAGGACATATTGTAACCTCTGGATAGTTTTGGTTGAGAACAGAGAGTTGCAATAGTCAATGCGTGAGCTGATGAAGGCCAGTTTTTCTGCATCACGTTTGCTCAGGGAGGGTCTTAATCTGGAAATGTTGAATGAGGTTTGTGTGCATCGAAGGACAGCTTGACACCCAGGCTTGTGACAAGTGAGGAGAGAGGGATGGGGTGACCGTTGATGGTGATGTGGGTGATACCAGCCTTTTTTTGTCTGATGGGGTTTGCCAATGAGAATGTCTTCTGACTTGCTGCCATTTAGCTGCAGGGAGTCGTTGTTCATCCAGTGATGGATGTCATCCAGGCATTTGGTAGCCCGGGATACTGCTAAGTAGGGATGTAAGAAAATATCGATACACATGAGTATTGTGATATTATGTTTTATGATACTGTATCGATTCTCCAAACACTGTATAGATTATTTATTAAAGCTGAAGTAGGCGAGAGTGGAGCAAATATGATTAAAAAATGATTCGTTACTTTTATAAAACGGTTGCTATATCGTGACAGTAGTACATGAAACTGGTAACCTGGAAAAATCATGTGCCTCTGTGTCCTCCGGTGCTCCTAACGGCATCTGCAAGATTTCACATACCAGAGGAAAACAACCAGTCAGAACTGATCTGAGGTCTGCTGTCCAGCTCCCGTCTATGAGAGCCGGCTGTCAATCACTCGCGAACTCCAACCAAACGGTCAAACTAGACAGCAATGATCAAATATGAATCAATATTATGTTACGTTAATGCCTATTTCTCACCTCAAATGTTTTCAGAATCATCTTGTAGTCCACAGATAGCTGTAAAATGAGAAAGTTTGTGACGCCGCCGCCATTGTGAAATCTGGTGAAGGAATGCCAAGTTCCGGTCACATGACCGGAGCACAGCCAATAGGAACGCTCTCTCTCTCTGAAATGACCTGTGATTGGTCAAAGTCTTCCGTCACAAGCTAGATTTTTTAAAGCCTGAAAACAGAGCCATGAGGAGGTGCAGACGTCTAGTTTTCTCTCAGAACACTTGAATTACAATATGCTGAAAGGCTATTATGGAATTTTTGCCCAATGATGCCAAAAATATACTGCCTACTGCCACTTTAACCTCTTAAAAATCCGACTGCCCGCTGTCGGGCCCGGCCACTATTCAATCTTTCAGAGGATGTTGTCGTGAAAGAGACTAACAAAATTTAGCGTAACTGGCATGGCAATTATTAAAGGGGTCCCTTGACCTTTGACCTCAAGATATGCCTTCATTTTAGCCTCCATCTCATATCTTTTTTTATTATATGTTTACAGTAACACAGTCAGCCACCGTTCAGTTTTCACTGACACCACATTTAACCACCCCGTCTACCGTGACTGCCACTCACATACAGTCGTGCATCTTTCAACGACTCCCTTCAAACTAAATCTTTCCGCTTTAACACCGTAGGCTGCATATCCTGCTACAGGAAAAGAGGGGTGTGTCGTGTTGTACGTGTGTGTGTTTCGGGGGGTATGAAGGAGTATTACGATACCATGTAGCCTAAATTTATTTATAGATTACCTCCTCCCTTTCAATCTGTAAAGTAATATATCACCTCAAGCATACACGCTGGACACATTGCACAGGACAGACGTGTACTGTATGTACAGATGGATCAGGCTCAAAAAGATCCCCAATTGCCACATCTCCCCCCTCCTCCTCCCTCCTCCTCCCTTGTAAAACTCTATGTTTCACTTTCTTCTTGAGTCAGGGCTAAGTGACACCTATGCACTGAATCCTCAGCAGGTGCACCGCCCTCTCCTCTCTCCCTGTCCCTGGGTGACCCGGCGCCACATTCTAGCGCAGCGCCGGTGCCAGCAGAAGCAAATCAGACACCAGCACCCCCTCCTGATATGTACTTCTCTGTCCTACATCCATTATTTTTAGCTGGGATCCAAGCCTCCATCTACACTTAATATGGGAAAAGAGTGCCTCGTATTTGCAGCCGCCGCTAAATCCATCATCCTGTATCACTGCTTCTTCGGTTGGCGCAAAGCAGATGGGCTCATCAACACGCACACACACATACACACACACACCATTTCATCTCTTTATTCCTTTCTTTAGCACCATCTCTCTCCATCTCCATCACTGTCTTCTCTTGTTCTCAGTGGATATGGAGAGAAAGAGAGCAGGTTCTCGTCTCCTAACTCCACCCACTTTTACAGGTCTGTAACACACACTCAAACACACGCACGCACACACACACAGAGCTGTCACCCCAGCAACCTGCAGCGGCCCCCACCTCATCCCTCCCGATTACACCCCACATAGACATACACTCGCACCTGTGTCAAACTAAGCCCAACCCCTCTTGCACCCTGTGCCCCACTGCCAGTTGCCCATGTGCGGTTTTTAATAAGGTGGATGCAAGAGTTGGTCTTGCTCTCTTCTGGGTGACGCGGATTGGAAGGGGTTCTCGATATTTTTACCAAACTTTTCCGTTTCGTTTTGTCGGCGCCCCTTCTTTTACTTTCTGAAATTGTAAATACATCTACACTATCTCAGAGAGGAGCCATGAAGTGGACGTGGGTGTTCGTGACAGTCTTGCTGTCCTTTGGGGGCCTATCGCTGGGCAAGGAGAGCTTGGACTTCCCCGAGTATGATGGCAAGGACCGCGTCCATGACCTCAACGCCAAGAACTATAAGTTCGTGATGAAGAAGTACGATGTCATGGTGGTGTACTACCATGACCATCCCGGATCCAGCCGCGTCGCCCAGAGACAGTTTGAGATTGAGGAGTTGACCCTTGAGGTGGGTTGAGCTGGGAACTATGGGTAGAATAAGGACAATAGCTTACTAGAACTAGTGCTTGATTCATAATGCAAAGCACACACAAACATTACACAGTCTTGAACTCAAAGTTGCTATTAAGAGTTGTTATTAAGGTTCTAGTAGAGTTTGTATTTTGATATTTGGTTGCACAGAATTTGAATCATGCTGATGTGAAGTGTGTGACAGTTTTCTGCTGGTAGAGGGATTAACTCTATTAATTAAGAGAGATTCTTATTCATAGTACATGTGTAAATGTGTGGTGACAAGGAAAGGAAAGAGAATATTTGGCAACAAATACATGTGCTTTTTTTGTTTGCTAGATTTGAAATGTGTTAAATGTGAAATTGAACCACAGGGGGGAGTTATCCTGGGAAAGTGATGCTGCAAGGTGGAAAATAGCTTTGCTGGATTCAGAAATGCTGATAGGTGAAGTCTCAAAAATGTGTCACAAGCCTGCCGTGTGTCGTCAGTGTCGTCCACCACGAGGCAAAGAGCTGAGCTGTGAGGACCCGAGATATCATGTATTCTGGCAAAAGGCTGAGCTTGTGTACATCGTTTGTGTGTGTGTGTGTGTGTGTGGGAGAGAGAGAGTGAGAGAGAGAGAGAGAGAGAGAGAGAGAGTTGATGTACTTAACACACCTCTTTAAGTATACCTCTCCCGTCAGCCTGGACACTCAGCAGTTTCACCACATTCCTCACAGGGAGACATTACATCATCATTCAGCAAGCTTTCAGTATCAGCTCACAAACGCATCAAACCCCAACTGACCCGGGTCAGTTCTCAGGGGGGAAAACAACTTGAATATCAAATGTCACATACTCATATGCTGCATTTTTTAATTTCTTGTCCTTGTCAATTTGAAGTTGATTCTACCCGGAAATACAGCAGCCTTTTTTTTTTACCAAAAAACAGAGAGCTGGTTCTCAAACTGCATTTTACACAGAATTGATATCGTTTGAAGAAGTACTGGACTAATAGCTGCTGTGAAAGTTGCAAGTCTATAAAAAATATGTAATAGAGGTGACGACTGATTTATGGAATAGATACGCTGGATCATGTGGCAGCCATATTTTGTGGTATTTGGCATGGCCAGGCGGCTTCCTTATACACTTGATGCATTGTTGTTGTTTCAAGGAGAGCTCCAAACATCGCTGGTAGCTCCTTTTAGACTTGACATGCAAGACAGGCATAAAAAAAACTGTCTTGGCAATTAAATCCAAATTCAAAAACAGATTTGGGTATCTATTTGAGCGGGATGACACTAAAGGATAATTACAGCCACAGCTGTGGTCATACTAAATGAATGCACAAATTAACCAAAAATTCATCAATCAACATATTACAGAGCTATCTTGTCATGTAATGTCAACAAAATGAATGAAACGGGGAGGAAAATAACAGTCATAGATAATTATAGAAAGGAAAGCATTAATACACGCCGCTCCCCTTAGCGTATCACATCCTCTCAGCAACCTCTGGTGTCTCTGTAAGGGTGCGTTAAGGCTTCGGTCTTAGGGCCGGAGGCCAGCACTGGAGGCTCTGGCTCCAGTAGTGCCGGCTCAGCTCGACGCCGTGATTGACACTTGCAGTACTGTACTTGTCAGCGGATCCCAGAGCGCTGAGCATCACTGCCACCTCGCCAAAATAGTCCCTAGCTGGGCTGGTGTGGCTTCTGGCGCTATATTTATCCCGAGCTGCTTTTGTGGTGGATCGAGCTCCCTGAAGGCTTGTGTTTCTCCTTATGAATGTATTATGATTTACATTTAATGAGGGTTTATTATTAGTAACAGACAGCAGCAAAGGGCTGAAAATTTCAGAGGTCAAGGCGGTCTGTTAGTGAAAGTTCAGTGACATGATGGGAGTGAGGAAGTCATAATTAAGTGTTTTCTCTCATCTGCTGAGGTGGCCTCACACTGTGGAGTCTACTGTATGTGTTAATCATTTTTGCAATATTTACATTAATAGGCCTGCATTCTCCAGACTAAATGCACTGAACTATTAAACAGACTACAGATATGTACACATGGATGTATATATTTCCTCCTCAGGCCCTTAGGATATCAAAATGGGATGACTCTGCACTGTCCAATATGAGGAGAAATAATTTGCGTTCCACAGCAGTAATAGGGAACAGTTAATTACATTTTATTATGTGCTGTGTTCATATCTTTGTCATATATATGTATGTCTCAGGTACAAAATGTCAGTATTGAAAGAAAAAAAAATGAAATTGTGTAGAGCTTCAGTGTATTTTGCATGTTGTGTAGTTGGAAAACAAGCACATCTTATGAAATCCCGTCCCACATACTGAGTTTGTTGGGGAGGTTCAGTTACATCCAAGAAATGATACCAGCCACATCACAGCACATACACTGAGGTCTAAAGACAATTTTGCATGTTTTATATTTGGAGGATATGCAGATATGAAGCTATGAAATATTTTTTATATTGTATCGTTAAAAAAATGTTAACAATACAATCGTATCAAAATAATTTATAATACATATTCAAATCAAGATGAGCAACCTCTATATTTATATCTAATGTACCTCTCACTTAATTTATTGGTTTCCTGAAGTGATTATACAGGACAATGGAAAATAGTTAGCAGCATAAATAACCAGTGCTTTTTTCACATCTGTTTATTACAATTTATCTTCAAATGTATCCTTCAGTTGCTTGGATAGTATGAAGTGTGAAGACTTACCTCACCTCAATCACTTGCCCTTTAAAAAGCTTATTTTAGCCTACTTAAATGCCAAAAGGGTGGGGTCTGCAACAACATATAGTTCAATGCAAAAAGTCACAGTAGAACCAAAATACTGTATTTAAAGACCCAATTTGTATTAGAAATGTATATAATTTTAAGTGTATATACTTTTGCATTAAAGATATGTTTGCATATATTCATACTCACCTGCTGCTAAGCTACAAACTCACAATCTAAACCGCACCACTGCGCCCCACCCATCTGCGACTCCAATCAAATTAGAAGAAATGCCAAGAATTATCTGCACAACAACCTGCAGGACAGCCTGCTTAGTCAAACTATTTATGCCAGTAAAAGCAGCTGCTCAAGATCTCTGACACCAGTGTGCACCCATGTGTGTGTGTGTGTGTGTGTTTGTGTGTGTGTTTTTTACCCTCCTAACACACTGAGACAACCACTTCCTCTATGCAGACAGGCTGCGAGCGTGGCGCTGCCATTGGTGTAACCGACTGTCAGTCATGAGGTTCAAGTTTCATACAGATTTAGAAAGTGCATAAGCAGCGCTCTGAAAAGCAGGCTTTTATGGTAATGAAACCACTGAGTGAGACAACTTTGTCAAAAAGGTATAAATGTGCACGAGATATGGACACTTGTTTCACTGCGCACTCACACAGACTTGTGTTTTATGTTTTATAGGCTTATACTGAACTGACAAATCGTGTCCTCGGTTATGTGACAGTGTCTTTGTCTTCCAGCTTGCAGCCCAGGTCCTGGATGAGTTTGACGATGAGGATATCGGAGTCGGACTCATTGATGCTAAGGAAGACAAAGCCGTTGCAAAGAAATTAGGTAAACACTCAACAAAATCAACACAGCTGCAGACACTTCACATTATGCAAAATGAGGCCAGCCAGTATCAGTATCTCAAGTCAAACTATTACAGGTTTTATTGATACAATTTTTATGTAGACAAATCAGCGCCCGGTTTCACTCCCGTACCAATCCTAAGTGCTCAGCGATAAAAGGAGGCTGCAACAACTACTTACAGTCCTTACAACCTTAACTAATGAGTTGTCACTGGTTAGATTGTCAAAATGAGAAAAATAACAGCTTCAATCCCTGACGAGCTACGTTAGCATCTTATCATTAGTGACGGTTGCGTCCAATTACCTAAAAACAATATATAACGAAGATGCGCATCACAGGGGTTTTAAAAGTGGGTGGCCAACTGGAAAATAAGTAGTTACGCTGTATACCTGTGTATACCCTGCACTACACCACTGCTTAAACAACAAGCAAAAGGTTACCTAAAACTAGATAGTCATATCCTCAGATTACCATAGATTACGTTACATGAATCTCTAAACACCATCACACAACATGTTGCAAAATTTAATTTGTCTACCACGAAAGATTCGTCACTTGACATGACTGTCTGAGTCTCACTCCACACGATCATAAAATATGCAGGTTGTGCAATGAACTGGCATCCACTTGTTGTGAAGTGAATGCAATGGAACGGAGGAGGGAGAGTGCGACATCTAGTGGCTGAATGTTATCAATGTTATCAATAGCACCTTTAACCTATAATGGCTAATAATTTGAACTAACCTGTCTAACTAGAGATAATGTAGCTCTCAATGGGATTTGGCCAATTTTACTTTAATGTTTCCTGTTTTATGGAAGATACGTATAAAAAATGTTTGCGTCTAGAAGGGAGAACGCAAATTGCAAAATCTGATCTGAGATTTGCAAAAACTTTCGCAAGACTCGCTGCCTAAAGACCTATCCTAACCTTAACTATTCAAGATCAATGCCTAACCTTAACAATCTCGTGAGAGTCTCCCCAGTTTGCAGGTTTCCTTCTAGCCACTACCTTAAAAAATGTGGGAAGGATGAGGCCATATTGTCTAATTAGCATTATGTGACCTTTGCTCCGGTCTGGGCTTCTTCTTTTTCCCCCCAGGTCTTGATGAGTCCGACAGCATCTTCATCTTCACAGACGATGAAGTCATAGAATATGACGGCGAGCTTGCAGCAGACACTATTGTGGAGTTCATCTATGATGTTCGTGAGGATATAATTTCCCAGTTAATAGCCTGCTTTATTTTAGCAAAAAAAAAGTTTATAAATCCCAGTTTGCTGTCTTTGAAGATGACCAATCTAACTCTGGTTACCTTCTTTTCTCTGTCACCTTCAACTCCATTGTCTCCCACCCTTTATCCTCCATGACCCTCCTTTTCCTTCATAGGTTCTCGAGGACCCGGTGGAAATTATTGACAATAATAGGGAACTGAAAGGCTTTGAAAACATCGAAGAGGACATCAAACTGGTGGGCTACTTTAAGAGTCACAAGTCAGAACGTAAGAATCTGTACTGTGATGGCATGATAACCTGTTTCAATTTGTTTGTTTTTTACAGTTACTTTTCAACATAATTGCTCATGATTGCATATCAAGAAGTGCAACAGAGACCAGGGTCAGATTGCTTGATTTAACTTTGAGCTGCAGACTGATTTGATTTTTAAGGTGATTTTCAAGTGAGCACACTAAGAGCTACCTTAATAATGATGAGTGCAACAAGTCTACATTCTTAGATATTTCATACAGGAGCCGATCTACTGAAACAACTTGATGGATGCCTATAAAATTTCAGATTTTGAGGCTTTCGCCGATGCTGCTGAAGAGTTCCATCCCCACATCTATTTCTTCGCCACATTCAATCCCAAGGTGAGTAATAATGGTTAATATCTTAAAGGAGCAGTGTGTCGGATTTAGTGACATCTAGTGATGAGGTTGCAGATTGCAACCAATTTAAACCTCTCTCATGTGCCAAACGTGTAGGAGAACCGAGCAGAGTCAGTACGTAGAGTGTGTGTACGTGGGAAGTGAGTGGTGAAGCAAGAGAGAGAGAGCGGCGGCGAATGTGTGTGATGTTGTGAGTGAACAAGTGAACGAGTGGAGGAGAAGACAGTTAATTTAGCTTTGAGAATATCAAGTGGATGTACAGTGGAAGTTGCAGTTTGTGGAGAAAAAAAATGCTGCAGCTCCTCAAGACCAACAGAGGTTACCCGTGTCTTGTTTTTCGGCGGCTGAGTGGAGTGACGGGGGTTAACTCAGGAGCGAGTAACATTATCGACTTCGGCCCAAGCAGGAAAAGTTAACACAGAGTTTGTTTTGTCCATTCTGGGCTACTGTAGAAACAGGACCCGCTCCATATGTAGATATAAACGACTCATTCTAAGGCAACGAAAATACAACGATTCTTATTTTCAGGTGTTTTTACACTAAAGAAAACATACTTATTAATATTATATTCAATTTCTGCCATTAGATCCCACTAAATGTTACACACTGCTCCTTTAAGTTTGAACAGATACACTGAAAACACCATAATAAGACTAGGTAGAATATCAATGAGTGTTTGAAAATGTATTTAAAACTCACATAAAACTTATAAATATGCTAGCATAAGTATTAAAACAAAATTTCTATAATAAGCTGATAATTAGCTTTGTCTATCTGTTATTTTGGTGCTGGGCATGTAGCGTATAGGGGGGTTATCAAAGCAAAAAACAGCTGTCTGTAGCTACTGAAATGAGGTTGATGAGAGCATTTAATTACGAGCAACTCCTTTCACATTACACACAATCATTTGATCCATTGCTGATATAAAAATGTTGATCAGTGCAGCTGTAACAAAATTAAGTATACACTTTTAAAAAAGAAAGAAAGAAAAAAGCAATGGGCCCAAAATCGAGCCTTGAGGCACTCCATAAGGAAGCATAGCCCTCTTTGATATCTGACCATTGATGAACACAAAATGCTCTTTGTTAATATCCTTAACAAACCATTTTAGAACAACATCCTTAATTCCATGTACTTAAAACATATACTAAACAATATATATTCCTTATCCATGTACTGAAGAGTAAGAGGTACACTAGCAGACCTGTTTTTCCAAATAAAAACTGGTCTTCAGATTGGCCACTTCTGGAGGCTGAACATTCAATAAACCTCTGTCGGTTCGCTGAAAAACATGAACTGAAGTGTTAAAACAACCCATTAACACACCGAAAATGCATACAGTATCTACACAACAACTTTCATTCAAAACTGCTCTACTTTGTATCTTCCTCAAAACAGTCAAAATTACCAATAATTTGCATTAGTCATACTAACTAAACTGACGAAATATTTTGTGAATGAAACTTTTTTTGTTATAAACCCATTAACTTCATGGTTCCTGGGTCCTTTACGCTCAGTTGTTGGTCGTGTGTTACAGGTTGCCAAGGCTCTGGAGCTGAAGCTCAATGAGGTGGACTTCTACGAACCCTTCATCGATGATCCAGTGGTCATCCCCGGAAAACCTTACACTGAGGACGAGCTGGTGAAATTCATTGAAGATAATGACAGGTAAGTCCCATTAATGCTATGCTACAACGATATCATGCAGGTAAAAGCTTAACCGTCCATAATGAAAAACAAAACGAGTAAAATCGTATTCCTCTGTGCTTTTCAAGACCAACCCTGAGGAAGCTGCAGCCCCACAACATGTACGAGATCTGGGTAAGAACTTTAAAACTTTCGACACCAAAACAAACTAGCCCATAGGTCTGTTTTTGTCCAACTATTCATCCATGAAGAGACTGATTAGATTACAACTCCAGTAACACTTTATGAATTTTCTGAAATTGTAACTTCAACAAGTTCAACCCAGTGGGTTCACTTTGTCGTTATTTTTTCCACAGGATGACGATCTCGATGATGAACACATCGTTGCCTTTGCAGAGGAGTCTGACCCAGGTAAAGGAACCCTCCATGAATTATAACCAGTCACGAGTAGCAAATCTAAAGTGTTACATTGGGAGTGGAGGTTAGGGTGATGGTGATGACGTGATGTTAAGTACCACCTAAATTAAAAATCCCAATATGTTTTTGAGAGAGTTGTTCATGTTTACTAATATTTTTTGGACTGTCTTAGACCATAGGAATAACATTTTTTTTTATTTTGAAAATGGGCGTAGTTCCTCTTTAATTAGACTGTCCCATGCAGCTATACAGTATTTCTGCAGGTGAATGAAGGATGAGTAATGAAATGATCTGCAAATACCCATTACCACTATTTTGCCACACTGTTGACTCAGTTTCGCTGTAATAGTTTAGTTTCTCTGTTGTCCTCTCCACTCCTTAGACGGTTATGAGTTCCTTGAGATCCTGAAGCAAGTTGCCGAGGACAACACAGACAACCCCGACCTCAGCATTGTCTGGATTGACCCTGATGACTTCCCCCTGGTAAGAATATAACATGGTGCAATAACACATAGGCTACTGGAAATCAGAGGGACTCCTTTGGGTACTCCTTCACTCACAGTTAACTGAGATTTAATGACTGAAATGTCACACTTATTTCATCGACATTGTCTAATAACAGCAGAATTAATCAATATTTCTTTTTCCCTGCAGCTTCTGCCACACTGGGAGAAGACTTTCAAAATCGACCTGTCCTCCCCGCAGATTGGTGTTGTTGATACTGGTGATGTGAGTAATATTTTTGGTACTTTATTCATACATTGCCTGTGCATTTGCGTGTTTTGCCGCACTCTGTTATACGTACCGTATAAACAGTTTACACAAGGCTGGATTAATTTGTGGTAATTTGATTTTAATTACAAATGTGTTGGGTAATATGCACAATTAAAGCAAAAATTCACTCCTGCAATTTTGCTTGCCTTATAGAGGAGTTCATGTTAAAGTCTACTTTTAATAGCCTTAATATCTCAGTTGATATTATGCTAACATGGTGCATATCCTTAAAGGTTCTATATACAGCATTCAGATTATCACAAAGTAATTTACATACAGCAAATGTGGGGCAGGTAGTATGCCAGTGTAGATAGTTTGGTTCCTTTCTGAGACTAGGTAAATTTGTTTTGGGGTAATGTGTGCGTGGGGCCTCAATAGGGGCCTATAGGACCCCTAGCAGGTTAATACGGCCCTACATACCGTACAGTATATAGGTAAGTCCACACTGCATCGCCATGTTAGTTTTGAATCTACGCATCTTTATTTGTTCTTCTTCACTCTGCAGGCTGACAGCGTGTGGATGGACATGGATGATGGAGAGGACTTGCCAACTGTAGACGAGCTGGAGGACTGGATCGAGGACGCTCTGTCAGGTAAAATCGATCCTGATCATGATGATGATGATGATGACGATGATGATGATGACGATGATGATGATGACGATGATGATGACGATGATGATGATGACGACGATGATGACGACGATGATGATGATGATGATGACGACGACGATGATGACGACGATGACGACGATGATGACGACGACGATGACGACGACGATGACGATGATGACGATGACGACGATGATGATGACGACGATGATGATGATGATGACGATGATGATGATGACGATGATGATTATTAAATCATTAAGTCATAATTTACTCTTTAAGTCTGACCAATGCAGTTTCAAGAGTCAACATCATTAACTCCGTCATCTTCTTTTGTAACTAGTTCTCATGTTGAACTCGTCAGTCCATTTTGATATCTCATCTGTTCATCATCCTCTCTCTGCATCTCACCAGAACAATATTCCACTACTCGTTTATCCCTCCCTCCCCCCCCACCCCCCACCCCTACATATTCACTAATCCTCCATGTAACAAAGTACTTTCTAAGATAAGATCCCACAGTACCTTTATTACACACATGTAACACTGTCTGGTACAATAAAAAAAAGAAATTCTTTAAAAAACCTTGCCATCTACTGCTATTGATTTTTATATTATTAAAGTTTTTATTTTCCAAAGTACTGGAGGGGTTACAATGTTGTATGCATTATGTCTGAGTCCACCTGTGGAGTCTGTTGCAGTCTGAATGTGTTTTATCTGTTCTCACTTATTTTCTTGTTCACCCCACTATCGAAACAACTGAAGTCAGACCCAAGGGTGCTAGCAGGCTTTTCTGACGGGTCTTATGGATATCACCAGCCTACTCTGTGAAATCAATGTAACCGCTGTACACTGAAAGTGCTGTACATCATATGGATGTTTTCTACGATGATGAAATATGACAACAGCCATATTCTATTTTTGTAACAAGAGGAATTTAACTTTACTGTAAAGTCTTAAATAAATGACAGCTTGGACAGAAACACCATTACTGTATAGTTTTTTAAAGGTGTGTGCACGTGTGTGTGAATTCTAAATATAGTTTTTTAACTATATTTAATACATAATGATTTTGGAGATATAATTATATGGGAATTTTTTTATTATTATTTATTATATATGTATAATAATAATAACCAAACATGATTTATATATA
>CAKALU010036263.1:0-10179 GCA_916700995.1 Hozukius guyotensis | reverse complement strand
ACATTTAAAAAAAAAAAAAAATTTACATTTTTTTCAGACTTTTTTTTTTTTCTTTTTTCATTTTTCAGACTTTTTTTACAAAATAATCTTTTCAAACTTTTTTTTTTTTTACTTTTTTTCTGATATTTTTCAGACATTTAAAAAAAAAAAAATTTACATTTTTTTCAGACTTTTTTTTTTTTACATTTTTCAGACTTTTTTTAGGACATTTTTTGGACTTTTTTATTTTTACATTTTTCAGACTTTTTTATTTTTTTAATTTACAGACAGTTTTCGAACATTTTTACGACTTTTTTCTTTCAGATAATTTTAAGATTTTTTTTTACTTTTTTTCGGACATTTTTCAAAATAATCTTTTCAAACTTTTTTTTTTTTTACTTTTTTTCTGATATTTTTCAGACATTTAAAAAAAAAAAAAAAATTACATTTTTTTCAGACTTTTTTTTTTTTTTACATTTTTCAGACTTTTTTTTAGGACATTTTTTGGACTTTTTTATTTTTACATTTTTCAGACTTTTTTTGGACTTTTTCTTTTTTACATTTTTCAGAATTCTTTTCGGACTTTTTTCAGACCTTTTTCAGACATTCTTTTTCGACTACTACATTTCTGGTATCATGACATCCCTGCTTGTTTTGTTCGATCAAAAGATATTCAGTCTGTTGCATGTAAAAGTTCTGGTGTAAAGTATGACAGTGAAGATTTCAGCTGTTGTCAGGGGCCCAAATGTTTTTGCTGAAGGACCAGATTTGGCCAAAGGGGCTGCTATTTGCCTGCCACTGCCCTATGTTGTGATACCGAGGATGTCATGGGCAATGTTGTGGTAAAGGTGTACAGCTTACATAGCTTCAAAGTGCCTCAGGAATGGTTTGGGATGGATCTGTTCTCAAACTATTGACCTGATAACGATCCGACGGTTCAGAGGCTGTGGCAGGTTCAGTTTTATAACTAGAGTGAAAATACTGGGAAGGAGGACAAATAACGCTCCAAAGTTAAAGCTAAATTTTGGCGAGGCAAAAACTGGCCATTTTCACAAGGGTCCCTTGACCTCTGACCTCAAGATATCTGAATGAAAATGGGTTCTATGGGTACCCTCGAGTCTCAGACATGCCCACTTTATGATAATGACATGCAGTTTTTTGAATGCAGTTATTTTGGCCAATTCTAAAATGATGTATTTGCATATTTCTGCATACTGGGGTCCCTAAACAGGCTTGGAATTGCATAAATTGGGTATCACTGTGAAGCTGAGACTCTTGTGGATCCAATGAGCCCAACTGTATTCATGTGTGATGATGTTAGTCCCCATAGGAGACATTTCATTTTGGTGAGACCATTTTTTTTTAAAACTTGACCTCACTGTATAAAATGACCTGTGGTGACCTCTAGGATAATCACAGCATCATGAAACTTTACAGCCACAAACTAGAGACCTAGAGCATTCAGAGGATGGATGGCTTTCCTAGCTACATTGACAATAAGGGGGTTTCTGAGCAGTTTACACAACAGAAGTGCTCGCTATTCAATCGCCGAAAAATGCAATTCTTTCAGAAATCTCCAAATGTCAAAAGGTTTTTGATCCCAAATCACAGCATGGCTTTTTCTATGGTGTTCCTCAAGGTCTTGGTGTCTTAATCAGTTATTTTGGAGGGATTATTGATAATTTTTATCAATTTTGTAGTGGTAAAAAATGGTTGTATTTAGCACCAAATATGTGCAACAAATGGTATCGACCCAAAAATGTGCTGCAACAACTTATGAGACATAATAGAGCATGGTAATGACCATTATATACTTCTATCATAGTGTTTTAAGCCCTTAAACACTTTTAAAATCTATTTTAATAATTCATTTTTTAGTTCTGATGAATGACTAGAACAACTTGACACACAGTGCTGAGTTGCATCTCAAATTAATCTTCAGGTTCGCAGCTGTTGTATGATGTACACCACTGCTATGTGACATCTACTGTTGACCCCCTGAACATCCCCCGTCCCCCACCCCTAATGTGGAAGATAAAACAAATGGATATTAATATAGGAATTGGGTTTTGTAACATAATAAATGTCACAAGAGGGAGACCAACCTGCCCGTGGTCGTTGTACCACAGCTCCTCGTGCAGGCGGTCGGGGTGAGCTTTCTTTCTCTTGATCTCAGCGATGACATCAAAGACCTCTGAGTCAGAGCTGCTGGAGCAGGTGCTTCCTTCGCCGTCCGACTCACAGTCTGACTCACTACTGCTGTCGTCTGAAAGTGCAAAAAAAAGGTCTTTAATCATCACGACGTCACACGGCAGGGGCTGACGACTGAAACATAATTCGGTGAGCTGGAGCGAGTTCGGTGGTTAAGCTCCCCGGCTCAGCTGTGCCCTCAAAAAGTATTATACAACATAAAGTCTCCGTAAAGCTATCTGTCAAAATGTTTTAAATGTCTGGCTCTGCCAACTCCTGTAGGAGGAATAATTAACCACACAATGCTGATGCAGCAAAGTTTCAGATCTGTTACCTAATCTGAATGTTTCTCAAGGAAAACAAATATAGCTTAGCGTGATTTACCAATCACTGTGTTTAGATATTCTACTTCATTACAGTTTCTACTCATCGAGCCAAATGCTGACTTAAAAGCATCGGTGAGATTAAAAGAGCAGCACAGTTGCCAACGCTGACATCTGGCACTCATGTTTTCTTTATTTCTCTCACACTTTCTCTTACTAATAAGAAACCTCGCACCTAAATGAGGATCATAATTACCAGTCATCTGAATAGTTTGCGGTTCTTAGCAAAGCAAAGTCTTCCAATTCTTATCAGCGTTGTTTTTTTGTTTTTTTTTTAAACTCAAGCGCTTGATTGTGAAGTCAGCGCCCGGAGCAACATGTTTTTGGCAAATTAGATCTCCCTGAGCGAGATTTATATTGTTGCAGCATTGAAAGAGACAACCAGGCTGACAGCCCCCGCAAGATAACATCACAAACACTGAACTTAATCTCTGCTTCAGCCCAACGCACTGCTGAGAAGACGGCAACTTTTTATGCATATCAATTGCTAAAGATTGCCAACAGATGTATTAACTGTTTGTACATTGTTATTTCGCTGTTGCACTTAAACAGAACAACTTTATATGTTTACAAAGGTAACAAGAACACAAGAAAGAGCAGGTTGACTTTAGGAATCAATCACTGACTGATAGCTACAGCAGCTATCAAACATGAAATGTTGCGCAAATTACAGCTAGAATAACACAGATTACTCATTTGCATTGAAAAAAAATATTCCACCCAACTAGTTGTGCAGGCCTGCCCACCTGGATCCTCATCCAGTTTGGTCTTAGGCGGATCCCACGTGGGTCGAGCAGCCTTGGCTCTCTCCTGTCTCCTCCCAAGCTCCTCCTCGAAGCGCTCGTACAGGTCCCGCAGTTTACTGGTTCCCACCACAGTCGAGTCTCCCTGAACACGTTTAAATAAAAATACACACGTGTTTCCAACTTTTTAAATGTCAGATAGAACAAGTGCAGATAAAAGCTCTGATGATGCCACAGTCCGGCTGTTTGTTATTTAAAAATGTCTTAAAAAGTACATATGCAATTCAGTTTTTCTGAATATGTGCAAACCAACAGTCACTCTTTATGTCAATCTACAATTATGTCTTTGCAAGAGTTGCAAAAATATTAAAAGGTGGAAACTTTCCATTGGGATTAAATGGAAATAACAGCAATAAAATGGAAATATAGAGGTTCTTTGCTCAGGCTTTATTACCCAGATCACAGGCAGATAGAAACAAACCTTTTACCATAAGCAGACATGATTGTAAACCCGTCTAATAGAAATGAACATTTCTTTTTTAAATCATTTAACATTGTATTGAACAGCAACAAAAAAAACATCCCCTACGACCCCCTTCTCTCTCCTCTCGGGCCTCCATATCCTCTCCATGGACTTCCTCCATGTCAGAGCTTATGTGTATATTTAACCCCAAATAATTTCACTATTAAAAAGGTATGATTTTTATATTTGAAAATGATTTAAAATAATAAAAAAAAAAAACAATCCAGAATTCTTGAGCTCAACTTCCCTTGAAAATATTTTGGAAAAATAAGTTCACTATTAAAAAGGTATGATTTTTATATTGAAAAATTAATTGAAATAATATTTTAAAAAATTCCCAAGCTCAACTTCCCTTGGGAAATTTACCCTTTGCAACCCCAGGCATACTTTTAACCAAAACATTAACATATTATTATGTGTATTTTACGCCAAAATAAGTTCACTATTAACTTTTTTCCAAAAATTCCGGAGTTTAACTTTCCTACCGACATTTAACGGCCCTTTGCAACCCTACTCATTGCATAGTTGACAGGATTACAGCAGAAGTTATGTGATCACACTCATCTATGTGTTGGTTTGTGACTAAAATAACTAAAAATATGCTCCACAGAGAAGAAGCTTATTGATTTAGACTCCGATTTCGAAAGAGAAATATCCAACCTGCGGTCCAAAGTGGTAGCGGGAGACCTTGGCTGTTGTAAGGCTGTCAAAAATACTGAAATTAATCTTCATTTAAATATATTCAAAAGAGTGCGTTGAGGCATTTTACATCCCTGCTGTGACCTGCCCTCACTATGCTATCAACCATCAATGTGATTCAACACCCTTTTGGGACAGCTACACTAACTCCCACAGGTAGTGTCCTCACTGTCGCAGCAGAAAAGACATTTACCTTCACTTTGGTTTTATTGAAAGACAGGTCAGGTCTCGGGCAGAATGTGTAATTTGTGGTAAAAAAAAAAAAGTAGCTGATGACAGCATGAAGAAAGCATCCAGAGAGCACTGGTAAAGGTCAGCGTTTTAGAGAAGGAAAAAAAAGGGAGTTGGCTCTATCCAAAAGGTCCAAAGACATCAGAAAAGCATTTGAGAGGGCAGGTGGTGACTGAGGTGTCTTTTTGAGTGCTGGCTATTAACTGAAAAGGTTGAAAAAGACACCGCGTTGGAGAGCAGCTCATCCAACTCTTTCACACCACCGATAAAAAGACTAAATTGATCAAATGGCTGACAGTAGATTAGGAAAGTTTCCTTTGCCAGTGAGATGGATGAAATAATATCAAACACGTCTGTGAATTAAAACAAGTTTCATCTATCTTTAACAAACTGCAGGCGATTCTTATGGCTATGGACTCTGAAATGCTCACTAAAGGGTATAATAACAATTAGATATTACAACCAACAATTAGCGACTGAGCACAGGACAGATTAATTAATTAAGACAACAGTACCACTTGGTCCATGGGGTCATTGGAGTAGTTGTTCTCAGCATGTGTGCAGCGGATCCAGGCAGGTTTCAGCAGCTCTTCTTCCTCTCTCTCATCGTCCCCCTTCTCTTTCTCCTTCTCTCGCTCTCTGTCCCGTTCACGTTCCCTCTCTCGCTCTCTCTCTCGGTCACCGAAGGCCTCCTCGGACTCTCTGCTCCTGACGGAGGAGTAGCTGCGCTCTCTGCTCGGGCCGGAGGAGCTCTCCGACCTTCTGTCACTCACATCTTCCCAGCGACCGCGTTTCCTGTCTCTGCTCGTGGAACGACTGCAAAACACAAACAAACAAAAAAGCCGATTATCGCCGTCAGCCGAGACAGAGGTTGTGACCGCTGCTTATCATGTGGCCAAAGGACCAAGTTAAGGACACATGATGACACCTGAGGCAGCGTCAAGTGCTAAATGAAGAATATGAGATATGGTTGAAAGCAACAAAGTTATTAAAGGGGATTCAGCCTGTGAAAACAGTATAAACACATGTTTAGTAGTATAGTGGTATATAGTGGCTCTGGAGGAGCTTTGTGTGAGACTTGTGTGATTACTCAAACGACATCACCCGAGTCTCTCACACACTGCCGTTTACTGAAGCATCCTGGCGGCCTAGGGGTAAAGGCGCTGACCGCGAACCGCAACCTCCGTGGTTCACATCCAGCCAGGGACCTTTGTTGCATGCCTTCCCCCATCTCTCTCTCTCCCTTCATTTCCTGTCATCTCTCTACTGTCACCTATCTAATGAAGGCATAAAATGCCCCCACTTCACAAAACCTGGCGTCACACACAGGGGCATGACATTTTAAAGATATCTTTCACCATATAACAGTTACAACTAGAAGGGCACTCGGAGAGCGCAGATCTCTGCCAATGTTAACCAAAGTGAAAAATTATTTGAGTATCCTCCAAGTGATTCGAAATCCTGCTGACAAACAAACAAACAAACTGAACTGAAAATATAACCTCCTTGGCGGAGGTAATGATCAATGAAGTGTAAATAGTCCTAGCATACCAGCAAGTAGTGTGTTCAGTATTTTATATGGTCTGAAAAGTAGAACATTAACAATGCACTACTGCACTTCCTTCGGTATTGTTTTGAGGCTGAAGTTTGTTTTTAGGACCGAAAAAATCAGCTCCATGCGTATTTCCACTTGAAATAAATACAGTATGTAGATACATACTTTACCTAACCTGAGGGAAACTGCGTATTATGGAAGTATTTCATAATAAAAAGACATGCAAGCGCCCCAAAGGATCTGTTTTAGAATATATATATATCTCTATATAATGTTACTACAATGCAGAGATATAATATTAATCATATACTTACTGAATTTCAAAACCCTAACGTAAATAAATATAAACATAAAGTATGCAAAAACAACAACAAGACACAAAACTACAAGAGCTGTGAGAAAGGTTTAGTGGTGATTCGTATTTCACAACAGTTCAGACAAATAATGGACTGCATGTGTACCTTCGTGGCCTCTTTCTGTGCCTGTCGGGCGACTGGGATCTCCGGCTTTCTCTGTGACGATGCCTCTCCCTGTGAACAAACACACACAGTAGTAAGAAAAAAAAATCATTTCACAGATTGATCCCATTTAGGAGAGTTACTGTTATTTATGTACCTGCTACGATCCCTGCTCCTGTGTCTGGGGGAAGTCCGGCCTCTGTCGTACTCAGACCTGTACCGTCCACCCTCCGGCCTGCCGCGCCTGTCTGGACTCCTCCCGCGGTCCTTCCTCTCTCCGGGAAATTCCATTTTATGCCTATCACCGTGGCTAGGGTAGCCGTAGCCCTTCTGCCTGTGGTCATCGTGGCGGTACGCTCTCTCTGGAGACCTCCTGTTGTCCATGGGCTTCTCATATTTGTATTGCCCGCCGTGCCTGAAGCTGTGGTCTGGTTTGAATGAGCCGGGGCTCTGAGTGTAGCCAGGGTTGAAGGTAGGAGGAGGAGGGAAAGGAGGGTGGGGAGGATGGGGGTAGTTCATGGAGTATGGAGAGTGGTAGCCCATAGACTGAGAAGCTATGGGGGGTGGCATGGATTGGTGTGGTAACGGTGGCGGGGGCACAGGAGGCATCATGTAAGGGTGGTAGGCATTCTGAGCAGACACCTGGGACCCTGATGGGGGACCACCTGTGGAGCTGGGAAGGGGAGGAGGTGGAAAGTTAGGCGGGGGTTCGGGGAAGCCCTGCCGGACAGGGGGCTTGGGGAAAGGTGGACGCACTGGGCACTGGTTAAGAGAACTGGGAGTCTGGGACGGTGCTGGTGGAGGGTACGGCATATAGTCAGAGTGTGGAGGCATGTAGCCGCTGTTTCCGTGGTAGCTTGAGCTGGCAGTCTGAGGATCGTAGTGGTACGGGGGAACAGGAGGCTGGGGAGGCGGCGGCCTCAGGTTGGCGGGTCGGTAGTTTTGAGGGGAGCCGTGTTGGCCTGGGGGCATTCCTCCCCTGGGACTCCCCCGATCCTGATGGAAAGACATGACTGGGGACAAAATAATCAGGTTACAAAACATGAAACAAACCTGAAAGTTTTGCACATAGATGAAAGTTTTACTTCACTCTTCTTGCTCTAATTACTTATCTAGGGCGATGGACATACTGTATATTAACAACTGTCAAACCAGATCACAGGACAAGTTAGATTGGTACAAACACTGGTTTCTAATCTTGTGTCGAAGTCAGTTTTGTCTTTGAATAGTGTTTCCCATAGACCTGCGTTGACTAGTAAACTTTAATGCCAAATCAAAATTTGTGCGAAGATCATTGGCCACCCTGTGACACCCTCCTTTCAAGCAGCTCACAACAAGAGCATGCTCAGACTTGCCAACGGCATCTCTTCTGATCCCTTACATGTTTTAAATGGGGAATATCAACTTCTGCCCTCCAAGAGGCGATTCAGAGTCCCTACATTTAACCGCATCAGGCTGAAGAACGCTTTTGTCCATCAGTCCATCTTGTTGCTAAATAATAATTAATGTGCTGCTAAAGAATGTAAATCCAGAGGACAGATGGTCATTTTGTAATGGGTTATGTATGAATAATGGTGATGTGTTTTGTTTTTCGTCTGATGTGTCTTACTTGTCTGTCTGTCTATGGTAACAGGATGTCTATTGTATGTGTACTTTATCTCAAACTTAGCTGCCTATGGATGCAAAATTAATTTCAGTGCAAACTGACAATAAAGTTGTATCGTATCGTATCGTAGTTCAGGGTTAGGGATAAATATAGGTCAACATTAGGTTATGAATAGGAGTGGTAGAGATGATTTCATGGTTGATGTTAAAGGAAACACAAATTGATGGGGACTCAGACAGCTGTGATTCACATCAACTATGAACCATACTAATGTAAATTAGAGACATGCATTTCTCTGAGGGGTTTTAAAGCTTCACTTCTAAATATTAATTAAAGATAATGTTATTTGTGATTATTGTAGTTAGCTACCTGTATGTGACTGATTCGTCTAGTTACACATTATTAGTTTGTTCTCTCTTTCTTGCAAAAGAGACATTAATCTCAATGAGACATCTTGAAATAATACAGCATAACAAAATAACTAATTATTCTCATAATATTACTACTTTTGTTCTCATATTATGACTTTATTCTCATAATATTACTACTTTTTTTCTCAGAATATTACGACTTTATTCTCTTAATATTATGACTTTATTCTCATAATATTACTACTTTTTTTCTCATAATATTATGACTTTATTCTCATAATATTACTACTTTTTTTCTCATAATATTACGACTTTATTCTCATAATATTACTACTTTTTCGCTCATAATATTATGACTTTATTCTCATAATATTACTACTTTTTTTTCTCATAATATTATGACTTTTTTCTCATAATATTATGACTTTATTCTGTAAATCTCAGATGTTTTTTCTCTCAATGTGGCCCTAATACTCCTTCATACATTGTCTCTTTGGCCCTCACTGTATTAGACTTATATACTATATACTTAGACTATAAACTGTGTTACCTTCATCAACATGATCACATGTTTTGCGGCTCATAACAGATTATTTCTTCTTTTTTTTGCCTAAAATGTCTCTTTTGATAGTAAAGGTTGCTGACCTCTGATTTAACCAATACATACATACTTACATTTTTATATATACCTGACCTAAAGCAGCAGCTGAACTCTGTTAACTCTGATTGCTCTGATGCAGGTTAGCAGCTTAGCATCATTAGCTCGCTAGCTAGCATTAGCCACAACAGATGTAATTTCCCCATTAAAATGCATAAAGTAAACGAAAGTAGCTGACTAACTCTAAACATGAGAAGAGAAAGTATTCACTCTGGGTTCATGTCAATAACGTTAATATTAGTTTTGGAGCTGAGAGCAGCAGCAGCTAGGTTAAACCTCCACTAGCATGTTAGCAAGCATGCTACCACATCATGATGACAGGAAACGAGGCGGAACTAATTACCTTCAAACTTTAACGAGCGCTAGAAGCACAAGCGGATCATTCCGTCTTCACTACTGGTTCACAAAAACTACAATTACACCAACGTCTTAAACAGGAATAATAACATGAAGCTATGCAGTACGATGTGTTAGTCTGTTGGGTATCACGCTTTACAGCGGGACTGTGTTTCTGGTCGGAGTGGTTAGAGAGAGGGACAAGAATGGACCAATCACATTCAGCGGTTCGGTCGTTGACCACTGAAATGCCGGTGTAGGTTTGAAGTGTTTCTCACCGGACTGGAGGGCTGGAGCACCACTGGAGCACTTAAACCACTTTATCATGTAATACTGTATTCTGGAGGGTTTTTATTATTTTGACTTTCATACTGATGTTGTCATATTATGTTACTGAGTGACATGTATTTACTTTGTTTCCTCAATTAACATATATATATATATATA
>CAKALU010036262.1:0-12490 GCA_916700995.1 Hozukius guyotensis | reverse complement strand
ACTGCTTCAGGGACCAGAAGGCATCTATCATTTCACCTCCATCAGCTCTGAGGACAGAGGGATCTACTACTGCAAGTCTGACAATCAACATGGAGAGATCATGTCATCGTCTCTATCAGTAGATGTCCAGTGTGAGTCACATGCTTAACAAGGTTTATTGTATTCCTCCTTGTGATGCAAAAGTCTGTCTGTATCATGCATGCTAATATAAATATCTATTTACTGTTCTCCAGATGCTCCAAAGCTTCCCTCAGTGTCAGTGAGTCCCTCTGGTGAGATAGTGGAGGGCAGTTCAGTGACTCTGACCTGTATCAGTGATGCTAACCCAGCAGCTAGATACACCTGGTACAAGGAGAACCAACGACTGCTTCAGGGACCAGAAGGCATCTATCATTTCACCTCCATCAGCTCTGAGGACAGAGGGATCTACTACTGCAAGTCTGACAATCAACATGGAGAGATCATGTCATCGTCTCTATCAGTAGATGTCCAGTGTGAGTCACATGCTTAACAAGGTTTATTGTATTCCTCCTTGTGATGCAAAAGTCTGTCTGTATCATGCATGCTAATATAAATATCTATTTACTGTTCTCCAGATGCTCCAAAGCTTCCCTCAGTGTCAGTGAGTCCCTCTGGTGAGATAGTGGAGGGCAGTTCAGTGACTCTGACCTGTAGCAGTGATGCTAACCCAGCAGCTAACTACACCTGGTACAAGAAGAATGGAAACTTCAAACCTCTCCGTAAAGAACCACAGCTTGTCTTCAGCCCCATCCAGTCCTCTGACTCTGGAGAGTATTACTGTTTAGCTGAGAATGAACTTGGGAGAACATCTGGATACATGTCTATTGACGTGAAGTGTGAGTGAAACCTTTAAGCAATAAATATTAAAGTAGTGTTGTTCACTATTGGGCACCAGATTTGCCTCTAAACCATCAGACATCCAGTTTCAGATGCTGCCACATTGCTTCTTATTTAAATACTATTCATAATAATTTGTTAATACATCTTCCAGATGCTCCAAAGCGTCCCTCAGTGTCAGTGAGTCCCTCTGGTGAGATAGTGGAGGGCAGTTCAGTGACTCTGACCTGTAGCAGTGATGCTAACCCAGCAGCTAGATACACCTGGTACAAGAAGAATGGAAACTTCAAACCTCTCCGTAAAGAACCACAGCTTGTCTTCAGCTCCATCCAGTCCTCTGACTCTGGAGAGTATTACTGTACAGCTGAGAACAACCTCAGGACGATGAGATCCAAATCCATCTTCATTAATGTGAAATGTAAGCGCATTTTAAAAGCAACACAGTGATTAGTTACCATGAAAAAAAGTTTTCACCTCTAATGTTTCACATATGCCACATGCACAACTATTTACTCATTTAAATACAACATGTAGCACTGATCCTATTCGCTGTAAAGGTTGGTAAACTTTTATTTATTCATGTTTTCCTCTAGATGGTCCAAAGCTTCCTTCAGTGTCAGTGAGTCCCTCTGGTGAGATAGTGGAGGGCAGTTCAGTGAATCTGACCTGTAGCAGTGATGCTAACCCAGCAGCTAGATACACCTGGTACAAGGAGAACCAAACACTGCTTCAGGGACCAGAAGGCATCTATCATTTCACCTCCATCAGCTCAGAGGACAGAGGGAGCTACTACTGCAAGTCTGACAATCAACATGGAGAGATCATGTCATCGTCTCTATCAGTAGATGTCCAGTGTGAGTCACACACGTCTTACATGATACTAATGTCCTTCAAAGTCATGCAAGACTAATATTAATGTAATGTGTCTCTGTCTTTGTCCCTCCAGATGCTCCAAAGCTTCCCTCGGTGTCAGTGAGTCCCTCTGGTGAGATAGTGGAGGGCAGTTCAGTGAATCTGACCTGTAGCAGTGATGCTAACCCAGCAGCTAACTACACCTGGTACAAGGAGAATGAAGACTCACCAAAAGCATCAGGACAGATCTTCACCATCACTGACCTCAGAGCTGAACACAGTGGGAATTATTACTGTGAAGCCCAGAACAACAGAGGACGTCATAACTCCAGTTTACATCTGGCTGTTGCAGCAGGTAAGTTCTCCACTCTGCATCAGAAGTCATAACACACCATCTGGTCAGATTTTCCTGTGTGGGGTGAGAAGACGTTGCTTGCTGCTCCATATGTGATTGAGGAAGCACACCCGGATTACGGTCGCACTTATAAACAGTTTTAATCACGTGGTTCAAATCACAATTCAAATGATTAGTAAATAATTTTTTTTTTTTTTTATAGATAAATAAATCTTGGAAGTTCTAATTATATATTAGAAGCTGCTTAGAGCTAGTGTTAGGAAGTTAAACACGTCATAATTCCCTCTTTTATCCATTTTATATTGCTGTGAAAACATCTCCTACAAACAACTGTAGTTATTCAAGTTTCTCGCCAAAAACTCCAATTTACAAGAACGCATCATGATAAGGTTATATTCATGGATGTATTAAGAGAACTGGAGACCGAGCCCCGTTCATTCCGGTGAAAGTTGCTCAGTGGCACATGAAGCCTAAATGGCTCAACTTCCAAGTGGAAAAGTACCCGGGAAGTTGATTCACCTAAAAAAGAAAAGTTACAGATGTCTCTTTCCCAATGTAAGTCTACGGGAAAAAGTCTTTTTGGTCCCAATGGCATCACGTGACGGACACGGACGTTGTAGTACCGCCGTTTGGCCACTAGGAAAATTGGCATCAACGACCGGCGCTCCTCCTGGGGGCTTGGTTATAATCTCACTCATTTTACTGAGTAGAGCTTGAACGCACCATAGCGGAGCGGTGTAGCTCCGTGCTGTCTGCAGACGATCCGCTCACTGTGATCACTCTGAGCAGCATGTATGGGAATGAATTACTATATAATAAGTTTATGATTAAGTTAGTTGTTCCAAATGTTTTAAGGTTGTTCCTCCACGGCTTATTCTGGACTTACAGTTGTGACAAATTGCAGCTTTATGTCTTCTTCACTCAGCTGAAGAACTTCCACACCGACGACGTGTGTGTGTGTATGTCGTTAGTGACTGTACCGCTGTGTGCCGACGTAAAAAAAACCCATCATGTGGCGGCTGTATATGTGTGTGTGATCGGCAAAAAACGGATATCTGAGCATATGAGACTGCTGAAAACCAGCCGACTGACTGACGGAGCGTCTCTAGCTGTTAGTTTAGGAAACGCTTGATTGAGCTTTCTATGAGCGGAGCATCTTAAACGTCAATATCACAGTCGATCATGTTCATTTAATTGTGGGAAGCCAAAATCGTGATTGAGATTAATATTCGATTAATTGTGCAGCCCTACGCTGAGTTCAAAAAAATAAAAACTTTAGTATCGAGTCGTTGCATATTTGCATTTCTAAGAGCAAGGTGCGATGTTTAGGTTGTTTATTAGAGCACGACTGACTAGCTGAAGGTCCTAGGTCAGAGCCTGGACACACTGGAGGGGATAAATCTCCCAGCCTGCTCGCATGGGGGAACTTGTTGATCCCACGAGAAGAACTGAAGGTGGTAGCTGCTGCAGGTTTTACAGCGTTAGAGACACATGTCTTCTGTCTCTTAGGACGGACATAATCCTTGTTTTAAATAACTCACTCTTACAACAAAATTCATTCTCTTTTGTCGCTCCCTAATTAATTCTCAATTTTTTTCATTCGGTCACTGTTTTCTAGGAGCATGGAAATTAATAGCTGCTGCTGCCACAGGCCCTGCTGCTTTTCTCACCATCATATTTGTCTCTGTCATCCTGTGGATCATGTAAGCAGTTCTGTTTCATCGTTGTTCACAAAGTAATTCAGAATGTGTTCATTTTAGCAGTGGGTTTAGTTTTATAATGAATGATGAATAATAATGAATCCTCCTGAGCAGAAAGAAGAGGTCCTCCAAGCAGCCGTCTGAGCCCCGAGAGAGACCAGACAACAGGGAACAGGTGAGGAAGTCAAGGTTAAAATACTCCGGTGCAAAAGAAACCCCCATTCTGGGTCTGAAGTTGAGGTGCGACTGCTGGTCAGGCTGTCCGTCAACAAGCTTTTTTTATTTCCACGACGAAGATGAGACGATGACGACGTCATTAAACACTAACTGACCAGCGGCGCCGGAATGAGTTTTGAAGTGGGGGGGGCTGGTTTTGGATTACGTAATACAGTCTTTCTCACAGGATTTTGAGAGACTGCGGTGTGGTGTTCCCCCAGAAGTTAAATGCATCAATCTGGAGCACTTTTTGAGAGCAAAATTACGAGGCTGATTTATGAAGAACTTAAAGATTGTCTGGTTATGAAGAACTGATGGCAGAAGGTCGCACAGCATAATCACGGTAAACGAGACGGGGTGTCGACATCGCCGCAGACAAAACCCTCGCACTGAGGACAGTCGTGCTGGGAATCCCGTCCCCCCCCACAGAGAGAGAGAACGCACTGCGCAGCGAGAACTATTTGTTTTTACGTAAAGGGGAGACTCGTGGGTACCCATAGAACCCATTTTCATTCACGTATCTGGAGGTCAGAGGTCAAGGGACCCCTTTGAAAATGGCCATGCCAGTTTTTCCTCGCCAGAATTTAGCTTAACTTTGGAGCGTTATTTAGCCTCCTTCCCGACAAGCTAACATGACGTGGTTGGTACCGATGGATATACACTCACCGGCCACTTTATTAGGTACACCTTGCTAGTACCGGGTGGTCTTCTGCTGCTGTAGCCCATCTGCTTCAAGTTTCGACGTGTTGTGCGTTCAGAGATGGTATTCTGCATACCTTGGTTGTAACGAGTGGTTATTTGAGTTACTGTTGCCTTTCTATCATCTCGAACCACTCTGCCCTTTCTCCTCCGACCTCTGACATCAACAAGGCATTTCCGTCCACACAACTGCCGCTCACTGGATATTTTCTCTTTTTCGGACCATTCTCTGTAAACCCTAGAGATGGTTGTGCGTGAAAATCCCAGTAGATCAGCAGTTTTTGAAATACTCAGACCAGCCCGTCTGGCACCAACAACCATGCCACGTTCAAAGTCACTTAAATCCCCTTTCTTCCCCATTCTGATGCTCGGTTTGAACTTCAGCAAGTCGTCTTCACCACCTCTAGATGCCTAAATGCATTGAGTTCCTGCCATGTGATTGGCTGATTAGCTATATGTGTTAGCAAGCAATTGAACAGGTGTGCCTAATAAAGTGGCCGGTGAGTGTAAACCTTGCCTTTATGTACACTGATAACGCTGTCATTTAGTACTTAGTATTTAGTACAGCAGTGTACTTTGAAGTAATATCTGACGGACTTGACACCTTCTGGAAATGTAGTTTGTCATTGGGTATGTGTGATCTGTCTCTGTAAAAAGCATGACAGTCCAGTAAACAGCAAACTAATTAACAGACAAATTAAATGTATCATTTGACATGGTGTCTCAGCTGAGCACCAGGAGAAAGATAATTGAAGCATTATAACTCTGGTCTGTGGTACACCTGGTGTCCACATATCAATCTGGGATTTTTGGATGTTGCATATACAACATGAGGCAGTAAATCTCTACCTACGTTCCCTCTCTAAAATGTATGAATTATTTGTATTGCTCTCTTGTCCTCCCTTTTCCCAACAATGAAAACCTTCACTCATCATTGAGCAAACGTTGACTCTTAAACGTTGGGATTAGAAGGTGATTGATTTTTTTTCAAGCAAAATGCAGCTACTAAAATAGCTACTGTTACTCTCAACCTTTTTCTTCCTGCAGTACGTTCACTTCTAAAAAGGTTAGGGTATAATTGACTTTTGCTTATCCTTCAAACTTTTGACTCCTTGGAAGAAAATGTCTGAAATTGTTTCTAAGGACTGTTGAGAAACACCGGTGGGCTCTGTTCCCCAGGCTCCTCAGACAGGTTTTTCATTTAAAAAAAAAAAAGGAATAACATGTCTCTACCTCATGCATTTATAGTAGAGCACAAAATACAAGATAAGACTGTAGAGAAAAAAAAAGAGGTGTTAAGTCTGTGTGATCCTTTGAAACTTTGTTTTAAGGTCTCGTCAAATTTTAATCTCACAGACAAGCAACAATAAAACTGGGCACAACTACAGAGGAACTCAGTGAACTGTAGCGATAAATGACGAGGCTGTTGCTAAAAAGCCGCACCTCTCCAGATGATAGCGTTGTTATTCCAAAGCTATCGCTGAACTTTGAGTGTTTAAGTCAAACAGCCCAACATCTGTGGCAAACAAAGGGTCAGATTTGAGCAGAATCCTAATGAGAGGCGAGACAGATACAAAGAGAGGGAGGGAGAGAGAGAGAGAGAGGAGGAGGGAGGGAGGGAGCCAGCTGCCCTGAAGGTGTATGTCTCGCAGATTCACATCTGCTCTGCATCGTCTCAAACAGTGGCTCACATGGGAGTCATCACTAACACAATAAACTACCCTGTCTGCAAGCTAATCTGCAAATGACCACACACAGCCAATATGGTGCTATTTATAAAAAATGTTTCATAGCTGCTCCAGGATGTGTTTTCAGCACAAACAAAGCACTAGGTTGGCCGTACTGTGAACTGTAGCTTTGACAAAATATCAAAGCTGTTATTTGCTTATATTAATTTTTCTGAATACATTTAATGTAGCATGATTACATAGCTGCAGTGTCTACCTTGTCCAGCAAGGCTAAAAAGTTCATCACTGACAAAATAATACTGTTGTATCATCTTTATAAATTCTATCAAGATGTAGTCAGTGTACTTACAGTAGACGTGGAGAGATGTAGGGGTGAATAAGAGAAAGATTAATTTACAAGCACTACCTGGTGACCACCATAAGGAAAACACAAAAAAAATGACACAAAAAGATTCAATAAAGTGTGTCAAAATCAATTTAAATTTGTCGTTATAACATCTGGAATTTAAATAGCTCACCTAAGCAACTCAGTCCTTGAAAAAGTATAAGACCAAAGACTCAGCTGTCATCAAAACATGGAGCTCCTCCACTGACAATCAACAGCAGGCTGATTTTTAGGATGCGTTAACAATTATATTAGCTTTTTATTGAATGATGACTTTACACAATTATTTAATTGTGATTAATAACAACAACAGCTGTCAGTGTGTCAGTGTGCTGACTTGACTATCTATGACTTGCCCCAAACTGCATGTGATTATCATAAAGTGGGCATGTCTGTAAAGGGGAGACTCGTGGGTACCCATAGAACCCATTTTCATTCACATATCTGGAGGTCAGAGGTCAAGGGACCCCTTTGAAAATGGCCATGAGGAAGTATAATACTATATTCACAGATTAGACATTAATATAACATTTAAATGTTTAATTTAATCCGTCTACTTCAATAGGATCTTAATCTAATGTAGAAAAGGTGATGCGGGTCTTCCAGAATCATCTTGAATCACATCATCTGTCCACTTATGAAGCTTTTCAATAATGCAGGCTAGGTGTGGGAGGCTGGAGTAACGCATTAAAATTTATAGCAGAGAGTCTCGCAGTGGGTGTCCATTAGTCTTCTGTTATTTGAAACAGGACACAGCCATGCTTTCAGCAAAGGGCAGCAGGAAAGAATATTGGAACCACTGACATCAGGTTGAAGCAAAGAACTTTGCAGCCGGGCAGTGTCTTATGTTTTGTATCATTTATGATGGCTAAATCTGTACCTATATCAATTTCTCAGTACCTATTTGATGTTTAATTACAAATGTGTTACATCAAAGAAAAGACTTCAGAATGTGTTATGGCTCATTGCCTTTCCCGCAAACCTTTAGATATTGAATAGATACGATAGCATGCAACAACACTGAAATCATGTGTAAGTTGTGTAGCACCAAGATGAAAGTTAAATTGATAAAAGGATACAAATCCTCCAATGTCAGTTGAAAAGAGTTTACAAATATGGGTGTGTAGTGATTTTTACCTTTTCTTTATAAACCTGTTGTGAGATGTTGAATGTGCCCGTGTGGTTTGACAGTGCACTTGATACTCCAGATGTGAAACTGTCTCTTCATCTGATCCTTAATCTCTTATATTACCAGCGCATCTGAATAATTTACGATTTTCACAAAAACACTGTGCTGTGAGGCGTTCAGAGTTACTTACTGGGAGCAGCCTGTTCCTTCTCTGTGGGTTCCTCCTCCGTCTTATGAGGTGGACCTTTGATTTTGTAGAGCAAAGCGAGGAGACGGCCTTTTATCGACGTGTCCTGCTCTTCCTCTTCCTCCTCCACGGGAATTCCTGCGAGGGGAGACACATTTCTGTCAGATACTCAGAACTTCAACATTTTGTATCAAGTGCTTAAATGTGCACAAAGTTAGTGGTACTGGCTTCAAGTGCAACTATGTTAAAAAAAAAGGGCTAAGCGTAGTGTGTTAAGACACCAGTATGTGGGTGTTTTGTTATTTCTAATACCAGATCAGGCCAAGGTCAATGTGACCGGTAACCGTCATTTCACATCAGGCATATAACACCCCAGAAACCACTACTTTGCTTTTAGTCAAAGATCAAGAAGAATCCTTTTGTGCGAGAAGATATCTTCACTGAATACAAAGTATTCAAGGTATACTGTGCAGGAACTGTCGCTTACGGTTTGTAAAAACAACATTCAGAGTTGGCACCCTCCTAAACCCGGCTCAACGACACCAGAAGCGCACGTCCCCTGACTGCGGTTGCTAGAACACAGCCCAGTGTACCGCCTGCAGCATCACATACGGCAGCGAAGGAGAAAGCCGACCCCAGGTTCACTTTGTCTGCTTGGTATCTTCCCTCGCTATATTTGAGTTTTTTTCGGCACTGTGTCCACCATTTTCGTGGCTTCGTGGCATTTTCGTGGCTTAATTGTATGAGAGAGGAAATGTAACTTTAACTTTCCATAACCGTCTCTAGTCTGTGTAATAAGACATGTATCAATTTGATCATAAATGCATTTATAGTGATATTATGGTTAGTTGTTGTGTCTTTCTAGCCGAACAGCTACCGTGGTGCTAACGTAGCAGCTAGGTGGCTCGCGCTAACAAGCTGTGGCTGTGCTAAGCTTGTGATTGGCTTGGGCAAGTGTGTGGGCGGGGCCTTGATACTGCAGCTCCAGACCCCCGATCACTACTGCACAAACTCTGGCTCCAAATGATGTCAAAATCTCAAGATGGCAGCTCACTGTCCGAGATATTTTGGCTTCACTTTTGTATAGTGGGAGGACGTGGAGACTTGTTGTCCATCTATATATACATGTTTATAGTTTTACATGTAACATCTATGAACCAAAATCAACAATATTAGTAAAAGAGTTGAGGGAGCAGTTGGACTCTACCACAGTGCAGTCGCAATTCTTCATGGAAGGAGTTGAGTTCCTCCTGGATGTCCTCGGGACAGGGGCAGTCCTCCCCTGCACTGAAATTCAACAGGATGTTGATCTGCGGGAAACAGACAAACATGACAATAAGTTTAGAAGCAGAGAGTGGGGAAGAGAATAAAAAAAATGTGTTTTAGAGCACAGGAGGGAAAAGTAGAAGGGAAAGAATGTATGAAAGAATGCATAAAAGGAGGATGGCATAGCTACAGAGGAGATAGCACTATCATTATTCTGAGTCATAACCCAAGGGCAGAAACTTGTGTAGTCTCCTGCAGTGAGCGTTCACATAGGCTGTTCAGATAGCATCTGTCTGATCAATGCAGAGAGGAACAGTATGAAGCATTTTACATCAAGTCTAATGACAAGTAAGAATTAAAACCTTACTTAAAAATGACATGATTTAGAAATGTCTTTCTAAATAACTATAAATCTGCTCTGTTTGCTGCATGTCACAAGCTAACAGACTAAATATACATGAGCAGCTTCCTTGAGCTAAGCAAATGTCCAGCTTAGGCTATTCTGATGTCTATTTCTGGCGGGGCTTTTTAATAAACCATGGGAGGAACATGCAGCGATCTTGGAGAATATTGCCTACAGTATAAACCTGCTGCTGACCACTACACATCTTATTTTTCAGGCATCAGAGTGTAGCTGTAGGCCTGCGCTTATCTGCAAGGTTTTGTGGCTCAGAAGAAGTGCAATGAAACATTTTGAACATGAAAGCTTCGAAAACTTTTGGCTCGCTCTTAAAAGGCACCGCTGTGCTGTATGCAAGAACTCTACTCAGCACAAAAGCAAACGATCTGAAGACAAACAGAAAAGCAACGACTGGGACTTTGTGGCTAATGGGCAGGAAGAATAATGTTGCACTCCCTTCTCTTCCTCCCTACTCTGGCTCTGAGACACACTGAAAGAGATATGGATGTTAAATGGGGCCCACTCATTAGCTGCAAAGATCTGAGCCCCTGGCACTTCACTGTGCTGACGCAGTTATCACACACTGGGCTGAAAAACACTGAAAGCATGTGGCGTAAGGGAGAACTGGGATCCATGAATATACTTTAGTTTGTGTTATAGCAGCAAGATCAAATACTTCACGGGGTCTCCACAAATATTTCAACTGCTTCTATCAATGCTTTTTATATTTTAAACATTAGAAATAAGGAAACCAATAAACGCAAGTTGGTCCAGCCAGACATACGGGGGTATGTCTAGTATTTATGGTGCATACATACGACATAATAGCAGAGCTAGACCAATATATTGAAGGTTATTCATTATAACAGTCATTACGATTCAATCCCAATTATGGTCTTTATGAAGAGGAGCTGTAACCAGAGTAACAGCTAATGTGGATCCAAATAAACAATAATGGTGACGCAGACCAGTCTGCCCCCGGACTGACCGTTGCCCTGATGGCATGGCACAACGAAACCTGACCTGACCTCTCAAAAGTGAAAAAAGCCGATTGCTTCAACATGTGTTGTGAAAGTGAATAAACTGTCAGGAGGATTATTTTGGTCTGAAAGGTTCAGATGGCACGGACCGCTCTGCCTGCTCCGAGCATCCATGCCCTCGTCAAACAAGTGTTTTTGTAAATATTCTAGGGCTCTTTTTGCACTGAACCAAGCTTTCTACGGTTTTCACACACAATGCATGCTGACCGGTAAACTTGAACACAGTACAATTATATCTCCCCCTTTGGGACTAATAACAATTTTCTACTCTTAAATGTCAGCAGTTTAACTCACTCAAAGTTCACCTTAGCCTCACATGTGGCCCAATTTACCCTTTGGGAATACCAGCTGAAAATTAAAATTAAGGAAAAACCGAAAACTAAAAAGGCACTCAGAGAACTATAAAACCCTGTGCTGCAGTCTCTGCTTCTGACTCTGTTCCAGTCCAGGTCCACTATTATTCCAAATAATAGTGGAATATTAGTGTGCATGTAAACATAGTCAATGACCTTGACTCGACCTAAGGCTGGGCGATATGGAGAAAATCAAATATCAGAATACTTTTGTCCAAATACCTTGATATCGATATTACAACAATATTGTCGGGTTAACCACTGATGCTTTCACAAAATATTTACACAATGATATTTTTGATAAATAATCTTCAGTAATGTGGATATAATGACTAAGTGGGTAAAGGCAAATAATAGAAGTTCAGAAAATTACTTGCAGCCTTTAAAACCAGGAAAAGACAATACTATGCCATATTACGATGTCCAAAATCTAAGACGATATCTAGTCTCATATCACGTTTTTTGATATAATATCGATATATTGTCCAGCCCTGACTGGACCAGAGTCAGACGCAGAGACTGGAGCACTGGTATTTGATACGGGACATGTAAACAGCATATTCCCTTTGGATATTCCCAATTAGGCCTTATTCCGAATGGAGCATTTTCCGGTTAAGAAATGTTGGACATGCTGATATTATTCAGGGTTTAGGAGCATTCTTTGGACATGTACACAGTGCATTTAGAAGATACGTCTCAATTGGGGTTTTTAACCGCAGTTTGCGACACACAGCCTCTTGCCTGTTTATAGCGTCAGAGTGTGTTTTTGTGCATAGCAGTAAATAGAACAGCTTGAAGAACACAGTTTTGCAAAACGATGACAACGAGGGTACACCATGGGAACAACATGACTGCAGTTGGAAAAGAGAGGGTCATTTAAGGTATTTGAAGGGCGTAACCATAGGACGTACGTCATGGCTGCATGTAAACGGAGTGGTATATTAGTTTTCATTGGCCATGTAAACAGCTTAGTAGGAATATTGTCTTTTACGGAATAAGGGCAAAAAAACAGAATATTTGGTGCATGTTAACGTAGTCTTTTCACCCCAAAGCTTGAGAGGTCATTCTGGGGTTTGTTTCGATATAACACCTCGAACCACCTTGAACATAAATTACATCTAAAACAGGATGTAAACAGTTTCTCATACGCCGTTTGGTCCACTGCACCTGCTCATGCGGGGGTGACCGAAACTCTTTAGTCTTCTTGGCGGTGACGGCGGCGGACATGTTGAACGCCAGCATCAGCTCATTGTAGCGGAACTTCTGGTTGTACTGCAGCTTGGACACGAAGCTGTCGGAGAAGGAGACGATGGCCTCGATGCGGTGCTTCAGCTCACAGTCACAGAAGTAGTGCAGCAGCTC
>CAKALU010036260.1:0-43538 GCA_916700995.1 Hozukius guyotensis | reverse complement strand
GTGTGTATGTATCAGACACACTTGTACTGTATGTTTATAAAAGTATATTTGTTGAAGCATTCGTTGTGAAGACGCACCCTTACGCATCTGTGGAAATGCGTGCCACATTTGTTAGTTGGAGCATCCACCCGTCTTCTGTCAGTCTGTGTTAGAATGAATGTCAGACGCTGCCTTTTGTTCTAATAGCACTTGTGTCCATCTGTCTGTGTTTGGTCTTAGACGGGAGTCCCCAAATGGTATCGGCATCACCAGGCGTCCTTCCGCAAGCCAAGCCCCAGCCCCAGCCCCAGCTCCAGACCCAGCTCCAGCTCCAGACCCAGCTCCAGCTCCAGACCCAGCTCCAGCCTCCTTCTCCTCAGCAGCAGCAGCAGCAGCCCCCTGCAGCACTGACCACCAGGAGGAAAGCGAGGATCCACCGCTCCAACAGTGACCCCGTGTTGATGGACCTCGCTGCTAAAGGTTGGCTTTTTTGTCTTTTTGCTCATTCACAACTATGCAATTATGGGGAAGTTTGTACACCAGTGTGAGATGATTTGTGATCCAATCTGCACATCAGTAAGACATTTCAGTCAGCAGATCCATCAACGCTCTACGATCAACCCTTTGAGATTCATTCAGTACAGTATCTAAGGGTGCTTTCACACCTAACCTGTTTGGTTTGGGTTAAAACAAACTCCGGTCCGTTTGCCCGGTTAGTACGGTTCCAAACGGACTCTGGTGCGGTTTCGTTTGTGGTGTGAAAGCAAACGAACCAACCGCAGGATTTTATGATAGTAGATATGTGATTTTTAGTATGATTTCAAAAACTAAACAACTAATAAATCCATCTGCTGATAATGAAATCTATTCAGGAAACCATCTTATTGATCTGTATTTAAGTACTGTATATATACATGTATATAAGCACGTCAGTGCAGGTGTTTTCCCTGATTAATAGGTCAAAAGCTGTTAAAACTGATGTGCTTGTAAACATTTTTTCCCATCGGTTTCACAGATGAAAAAAAAATAGTAATTTAATGAATTTAATGAACGGAAGGAGAAGGTTTTCAAACAGTATAAAATACACACCGAGATACTGTAAGAATCACTTATGTCAATTAGATCAGTACATACTGCTTCATGGATGTTCCTATATCCACACCTTAAATCAACCACTTTTGTACCACTAAAGCTCTGTTTCACACTTAAAGCCCTGTTTGCAAATGATATGTAGGATATATACCGGTACATCTGAGAACCTGAACCATCTTCTCCCCCTCTCTGATGTCTGCTGTAGTGCTGAACAGCAGCGACGCTCCCCTCGCTCCCTCTCCTCAGACCACAGATTCTTCCACCCAGACCTCCCAGCCCACGCTGGCTGCCTACACCCAGGGACAGGTCACACTGCGACGGGGCAACAACGACAGTAGGACGCCCCGCCGGCCCCGGCCCTCCTCCATGGTGGACTACCAGAGCTACCGACACACACAGCAGCTGGTCAGGAAAATCCTGGAGCAGCCGGCCGCCCAGGGCCTGGCCCCCGAGGTCCAGGAGCTGGTGGACAGCATACGGAATGTCCTGCAGTCAGATCAGGAGCACATGGAGGAGGCTGTACGCTGTGCCAGTTACATAGAACAGGTAGGAGTTCATACAGAAACATTTGTCATTCAAAACTACAAATACAAAAACCAGTGAAGGGTAATTCACCCATTTGAGATTGGGTAAAGTACAAAAAAAGTATGCTTAAAGGATAAGGCCAGCATTATTTTTTCTTAGAAGAACAATATAAAATATAACTTAACCTTTAGACTGTGGTGATAAAGGTTATTTCAAGGCCATTTGATGAAAAAGTTCTGACACACTGTGACACTGTTTTTTGTCAAATGATTATTCACATGAACACACTTTAAATGTTAAGATAGTCGCAATTTTATTTTGTCACAGAGATACCAAACCAGTTCTAAAAGATATGTAAATACTTATGTAATTATCAACTCTTATTATATTTTAACATTCAACATCACTTAGAGCAGGGGTCTGCAACCTGCGGCTCCGGAGCCACATGCGGCTCTTTAGCTCCTCTCCGGTGGCTCCCTGTGGATTTTTAAAAATGGAAATGAATAACTGTTTTTTGTTTACATTTGAATTTTTATTTATCATTGTTGTAGGTCTAATGTATGATGGTACGACGGAGTATTAGGGCCACATTGAGGGGAAAAAAAGACATGAGATTTCGAGAATAAAGTCGTAATATTACGAGAATAAAGTCATAATATTACGATAATAAAGTCAAAGGTTTACGAGAAAAAAGTCGTAATATTATGAGAATAAAGTCAAAATACTATAAAGTAGTAATTTTACGTGTTATTTTCTTTTTTTCTCGTAAAGTTATGACTTTATTTTTGTATTATTAAGACTTTTTTTCTCGTAATATTATGACTTTAGCCTGGAAATCTCAGATTTTTTTTTTCCCTCAGTGTAGCCCTAATACTCCGTAGTACATTTGCATTTGGTCCCTCACTGCATTAGACTTATATACTATATACTTAGACTATAAACTGTGTTACCTTCATCACAATGCTCAAATGTTTTGCGGCTCCAGACAGATTTATTTATTTTTTTTGACTAAAATGGCTCTTTTGATAGTAAAGGTTGCTGACCCCTGACTTAGTCCCATTTTTTTTAGGTGGAACAGGAGGTCTTTAGGGTGAGATAGCAGGTCAACAGTATATGTCACATAGAAGTGGTGTACATCATCTGAAAAACATGAATGAATGAATTCATTAATTAATGAAACACATTAATACTGCATGCAAAAATGGGCATGTTTTTTTGCCCAAAACTGCATGTGATTATCATAAAGTGGGCATATCTGTAAAGGGGAGACTCATGGGTACCCATAGAACCCATTTTCATTCACATATCTTGAGGTTAGAGGGCAAGGGACCCCTTTGAAAATGGCCATGCCAGTTTTTGCGGCGGTACCAATGGATTCCTTACATTTTCTACTTGCATATGTTACCAGTAATTTCACTCTAGCTACTTTTTTTTTCAGATTTATAAATGATCAATTGACCAATTGAATAGGCCTAGCTTAGAATGTTACACTCAGTTGCCAGTTTATTAGGTACACCCAGCTAAAACTAATGCAGTCTAATACAACAGTCCAGTAATAAATCCTCCTTCTAATGTCCAGTTTGTGTTGAAGCTGTTTTAGAGAGGTGTTAATTCAGCTGTATGATCATTCAGGAGGATGTAGCTTGTGTTGATGTTGAACTGTTATACAGAGAGTTGTTTCTGTTATTTAGCCTTCCCTCATTGATATAAATGGGGATAGACAAAATAACAGAAACACCTGTCAGTAGAACACTTGCATATATACAAATGTATAAATGATGTGTTTGTTCTGTCTATATATTGAGGAGTCGTGAACATTAGTTTTCCTGTTGGCTTTCAGGTGTTCACTGACTCCGAGATGGGTCCCAGTCAGCCTAAACCTCCCCAGCAGCCGGCAGCCAGTTACTCCCAGACTTTCCCTCGCCCCCCCAGGAGAAGGCCCGGTCTGCTGCACCTGCAGAGCTGCGGGGACCTCAGCTCCTTCACCTGTGCCGCACTCCAGTCTGAGGAACATCGAGGAAACAGTAGAAGAGTGGGGTCCAGGGCGGGCTCTAGAGGGGGTTCGAGGGCAGGGTCAAGGACAGGGTCCCGTCTGGATCATCCCGAACGCCCTCACAGTCTGATCGGAGTCTTTAGAGAGACGGTGCTGTGAGGGGAAAACCAATTGTATTAAAATGATGTTGGACGGCAACACAGCTGGATGCTGTTGCTAAACTTTGAGAGAAAACTGTTATAATCCAACCACTGAGGAGGATCTGTGTGTGTGTGCGTGTGTGATGTGTGCAGATGAGTGTGTATGAGTGCAGTTTTTAAAAAACAAAAAAAAACTTTTTGCTCTGCTGATACTGTTTTTGTGACAATTTATTTGTGAAATACAAAAAATATGGGCACCTTATATTGAAACATAGTACCCAGCATTCAAAGTTTTGTATGCTTTGAGATTTTAATATTGTAATACGTTTGAATTTGTTCCAGTCAACTCAATACTACGACGGCATATTGGGGCCATCGTAGCAGGGGGAAGGGGAGGTAATATTCCAAGAAAAACTCAGAATTGCACTCGGCGGCTCACATTACTGCGGTGGCATATGTGGTGTGCTGAGGTTGATTCAACCTTGCAAAGTGAAGCGACGTGGTTCCTAAACAAACACGGCCACTATTTTTCATTACCACAGTTTTGCACTCCACTATTTTTCCTCGTTTTTTTTTTTTTTAATCGTAAATTTACGACTTTATAATCTTGGAAATTTGTGAGTTTTTTTTCTCGTAAATTTGCCACTTTAATCTCAGGTTATCAAAGTTTTTTTCTCGTAAATTTACTACTTTAATCTCGGAAATTCAACCTTTTTTTCTCGGACTATTACCTCCCCTCCCCCGGCTCCGTCATCATTATTTTTTTTACCTACAATAGGCCCTAATAGGCCATCGTACAATACAATAGTGTCATGGTGTTATTTAATGGTCAGATGCATCAGCGTTTCAGATATTGATAAAACAGTAATGCTTTATTTTATGGGTCCATAATTTCTTCATCATTCCTAACAAGTTCCTTGGAAAGAAATGTGGTAATAATTATGGGCAAAATGGGAATGTACTTAATTTCAAATGTTTTCATGTTCAGCTGATATCAATTAATTATAATTTAAGTGTACCTCTTGAACCACTTTATCTTTTATATTTAGTACCAAGTTGTACAGTTCTTTCCAGGAAACTTATTGGAAATGATTTGAAAATTACAGACCATTTAATAAAGTGTTCCTATAGTCACAGCTCACCTGGGTAGCTGGCTTGCCAGTTAGCAAACAACAAAGCTTTGGTTGTGAAAGTTATTATGTGAAAGATCCACACAGATTTATCCAGCCACTGCAAGTGAATTGTGGTTCTTCTAATGCAATGAATTGACTTTGGTACAAAATGTTTGTGTTCTTAACGGTGGTGTGTGTGTGCACACATCATGTGGAGGTAGTGTTGGCAAAGATTCCCGTGTTGACAATGACCGTTTCTGTCCCTGTTAAATAAAGCCCTAATAAATTTGCTTTAATTACCTTGAACACAGACTTTGGCTGATGTGAGGCATCTCTTCTTTAGTGCTTACTGGTAGAATATATTGGAGCTTTCAGAAAAGTCCAGTTTCCCAGTCACTAATGTTGGCATAAATGGTATTTATACAAGTCGGAAAAACTTGATACGATAACTTCCACATCACGTGAAAGCAGTGTATGAAACTGGCCTGTTGAAAGTACATATGTTATATGAAGGCTGTTTGTGGATTTCTTTGGCTGTCCTTCTATTACTTACATTCTCTGTGTCCCTGGACTGCCGTGTTTATCTTGGAGGTCAGAGGGTTTACCTTTCGTAGTTGATGGTGCACACTGGAGGAGTCCTAAGGAGAGACACTACCTACCATCCTTTTTGGAATGGGAAATGGGGAAATTTCTGGCAAACGGGCGAGCTGTCCAGCTCAGCCAGTGCACAGCAGGAATATGCAGCTGCTTCACTCTGCTTGAGATCTGGCTACAGTCAGATGTGCTGGAAGGCTTCTGCACAGTCTGCGCCGACTGATGAAAGACACTTGAGCCGCACTGCAACTAATATATCAAATATTTTGACATTGGCTTTGTCATTAGCCTCCGTACTAGTTCACACTACACGACTTAAGCCCCGATTTTCCACTCACCGAAATAGGTCATAGTATAGTATGTCAAAGATAGACAAAAATGTCATCACTTTTTTTTACATATTATACTGTGATTTTTTTTCCAACATGTACTGTGAATTTTTTGACATACTATACTATGACTTTTTTCGATATACAATACTATCCCTTTTTTCGACATACTGTACAATGGCTTTTTTATGACTTTTTCGATGTACTATACTATGCCGTTTTTCGACATGCAATACTCTGACTTTTTTATGACTTTTAATTTTTTGACATGCTACATTGGAACATTCTTGAACTGTAACATAACGCATTGTAGAATTGGACATTCTAGAAGTGTAACGTGATGTTTTCTAAATTTGAACACCGTAGAACTGTGACGTAACGCATTCTAAAATTGAATATGCCAGAACTGCAACGTAACGCATTCTAGAATGTAACATTCAAGAACTATAATGTAACACATTCTAAAACTGAACATACTAGAACTGTACACACAATGCATTCTAAAATGTAACATTCAAGAACTTTAATGTAACGCATTCTAAAATGTAACATTGGAGAACTTTAATATAACGCATTCTAAAATTTAACATACTAACACTTTAACAAAACAAATTCTAAATTTGTATGTTGAAAAAAATCATAAATAGGTCATAGTATAGTGTGTCAAAGATAGTCAAAAGTGTTATCACTTTTTTTCGACAAACTGTACTATGACTTTTTTCGACGTACTGTACTGTGCCTGTTTTAGGACTTTCTTTTGACATACTATACTGTGACTTTTTAGACATTGTACTATGACTGTTTTAGGACTTTTTTCGACATATTATACTATGACTTTTTTGTCTTATTTCGACAAACTATACTGTGATTTTTTATTTGACATAGTATTCTTTGACTTATTTCGGACTTTTTTGACATACTATACTATGACTACGACGTTATTCGTTTTTTGTTTTTTTAGACATACTGTACTATGATTTTTTTTTTTTTTTTTTTTACTTTTTTAGACATACTATACTATGATTTTTTCGCACTTTTTTCTCCATACTTTATGATGACTTATTTGGGAGTTTTTTGGACATAAGCTACTATACTGTCACTTTTTTCGACATACTATACTGTTACTTTTTTATGACTTTTTCTATATTCTATAATATGAGTTTATTCAACATATTAAAATTTGAGTTTTTTTCATCATACTATTACTTTTTTTATGAAATTTTTCAACATACCATACTATGACCATTTTCCCATGAAATTTCGACATACACTCACCGGCCACTTTATTAGGTACACCTTGCTAGTACCGGGTGGTCTTCTGCTGCTGTAGCCCATCTGCTTCAAGGTTCGACGTGTTGTGCGTTCAGAGGTGGTATTCTGCATACCTTGGTTGTAACGAGTGGTTATTTGAGTTACTGTTACCTTTCTATCATCTCGAACCACTCTGCCTATTCTCCTCTGACCTCTGACATCAACAAGGCATTTCCGTCCACACAACTGCCGCTCACTGGATATTTACTCTTTTTCGGACCATTCTCTGTAAACCCTAGAGATGGTTGTGCGTGAAAATCCCAGTAGATCAGCAGTTTTTGAAATACTCAGACCAGCCCGTCTGGCACCAACAACCATGCCACGTTCAAAGTCACTTAAATCCCCTTTCTTCCCCATTCTGATGCTCGATTTGAACTTCAGCAAGTCGTCTTCACCACGTCTAGATGCCTAAATGCATTGAGTTGCTGCCATGTGATTGGCTGATTAGCTATTTGTGTTAACAAGCAATTGAACAGGTGTGGCTAATAAAGTGGCCGGTGAGTGTACTATACCATGAGTTTTTTCATGAATTTTTTCACATTGTATAGTATGACTTATTTCATGAATTTTTTTGACACAGTATAGTATAACTTATTTCAAGAAATTTTTCGACATATTATACCATGACTTTTTTCATGATAATTTGTCATACTATATTATGTCTTTTTTCATGAAATTTGTCTACATACTATATTACGACTTTTTTTTTCATTCAATTTTTCCACATAGTATACTATGACTTTTTTCCATTCAATTTCTTGACATTTCGAAACATGTCAGAATGACATTTTCTACAAGAAAAGAACTCAAAAACAGTATAAAAATCCTCATGAACTAGGGCTCAATTAGAAACCACAGTCCAAGCCAAAGTCCTTCTGCAAGTCATTTATTGTTGTAAATACTGTTACAAACATTCTGGCTCTGATACAGGAATGTAGCTCCAATAGCAAGAACATCACAGAAAAAAGCTAGCAAATAAATAAACATTGCTGCTGCTTTACAGAAATGGTATTTTTCTTGTATGTTTTTTTTTTTATTTTATTTTTTTTACACATTGAGAGTTAACGTTTCAGTTACATTCAAAATGAGTGCACTTATAAATACTTGTTAGCCAACCCCGCTGCCTGCCACCTGCTTTTTTTACCTTGGTTAGCTTTATTGTGTCACGCTAGCCTACAATCCCTGACAGACCATGGAGGGAAAACATCAGACACACCTTAAATTACTGTATCTTGTGCTCTAGCTGTATATATATACACATGGATGCCATTTCACATAATCAGTTTCCTACATTCCACTCACATTAAAAGACCCCTTCACATTGCTTTCTATTGACTGAAGCTTGCCTATAGGCCAACCCAAACACACAAAAACCATTAGAAGTATATACCTTTACATAGTTTTCTATATATATTTCATCTATATGTGTATTTTTATATATCCAGCTGGTTTTTGTTTGAACATGGAGTATATTGGTTGTAATCACACACCACGCACACACACTAGAAGTAAGAACAGTAGCCTACAGCGTCATCATGTGGCTTCAGAGAAACCCATGTTAAGTCCAAAAAATGGCTGCCGTTGCCCCTTTATTCCTCTTCAGTATCAGTTTTAACATCATAAAAAGTCCAGTAGTAGTAGTAAGGCCAAGATGAGCTTCATTGATGAGGTCAGACATATGGAATAAGCAGTAAGTTGGGGTATACAGTAGGATACATGCTACCGTTTAGCCTTAAACTTGCAGGGATGTAAAAAAGAGAACACAATTCCTCTTCACATCGTCCAACAGGGAAATAAAAGCTTGTCAAATCAAGAAAGTTGGGGTAGTTTAGGCAGGTACATTCAGAGATGCAGAGGAGTTGTTGTTGGGTTCAAATGCTTTAGTAAATTGGAGAAAAGAGGCTCCACAGATTCACCAAAAATAAATAAATCTAGAAACATAGTCCAAATTTAGTGGCCTTAAAAAAGTTCTTAACTTCAGTGAGTTTAACCTTAACCATGACAATACTTGTTGACTCGACTGCCATATTGCAAGGGAAACCAGTAAGTATTACAGATGTGCACACCTCAAGTCATGTGTAAAGTCAGTCCCTATTCATACTGCTTTAGTTTTCCTAGTTTACTAGGGAAGGACCATCTGAAACAGCTTCATAAATAAAAAAAAAAACTGGAGAAAAAAAAAAGGAAAATAACCTACTGTTGTCTGCAGTGTAGTTGATGGCTGGTCTGAAAGACATAAAACAGCTCTGTTGATGTGCTGCATTTTTAAAAGGACGTGTACCGGAGTATATGGGATTTGTTCTGTTTAACAAAAAAACTTTAAATGAACAATTTGAGCCTTAAATTAAAGAGGTATTCAGAAGCCACTGATTAAGAATTGGCTGAAAATCAGCATGTAGAGACAACAATCATGCTCACTGTAATGCAAATTTCAAAGTTTTTGCAAGCTGATCTTGTAGAAGATGGGAAAGAATATATATTTTGTAAGAAATGGGGTAAAACATGTAACACCAGTACGGTCATTTAAGGGTACAGCCACGTTGTCAATGTATATCCAGTCTTATTATGAGCACCCTTCAAATTTGAAAAGCAAGCTACTCTACAGTGTTATTTTTTAAGTATAAATGCACGATTAAAAATATCAAATTACTCCGAAACGGACTAAAATAATCATGTTTCAAGTTTGTTAACAAAATAAACACCATTGTCCTTATGATAAGAGTTAAACCCGTGAACAGTTTGCATTGCAGGAACAGAAATATTGACATGATCGGAAGACAGAGTGGCCTTGGAATAAACACAGTCAGTAGCATGTATTCCCTCTGACTGACTGACTACACTTCAGTAACTTCAGAGAAACCACAGCTTTGTCAGAATGCAACACATATTGTATTTCAGTTGAGTGAAAACTAAATTGAACTGTTGGATAACAGCTACCTCCTTCACAACTAGAACTAGTGTAATAACCTTGATCATATATTTCCCATTCATGTAAAATGCCCCTCCTTCCCACTAATAATGACGGAATTATTATCGTTCATCACATTTGTAAGAACATTAAAAAAATTCCCAAAATGTCACATCGAACTCATAATAAAGTTCAACAGACAACTCGTTCACAAATTTGGTCATTAAATGATGCTACATGTAAAAAAGGTGTATGGAGGATGTCTTTGGTGACCACTGTAAACGTCTCTCTGGCATTTACTTAATTCATGGAAAATGTATTAACAGAATGATTACACCGTTTCTCGTGAGTTTAATGGTTTGTTAAAGGCTGCATCTGTGTGTTGTTTGGTGGTTACTGTAAAATCCTAAAGTCCGAGGTCATTATTTACCTCAAACGAATCAGGCCTTTACTTGAAAGATGTTCATATTGAAGACGGGACACAGTTTTATAATTATATTTGATCATATTTTGGTAAGAAGCCTCAGTGTTTTCTGATCTGCTCCTCTTTTAATTTGCTGTTAATGCAAACTCAACACTTCCTCCATGTCTTGATAAATTCAGTATAATGTACATTTCCACAGCACTAATGGCATCCGTACAACAACAACAGAGTCATGTCATACTCACCACTCTGCTACTCTCACTGTTTTCACTCACATTTCACGGTTCTACTTTGTTGTTACTGTCAATTACACTCAACACCTCCTGAACCGATGAGACTCTACAGGCAAAAAAAAAAATGTTTTAGAAAGAAAACATCCAAAATACACATTTAGGTATTTATTTCACCACTTTGTCTATTTGTGTCTGTAGATTTCTCCTAAATTCACCAAAAGTTAGTATTAGATAATGCCTCATTTGCATATTTAAACATACAATTTCAAAAAACTTATGATGTAAAAAATAATTGTCTTAATGTCAGTAATCAACTGGGGAAGATTCATGGTGATATATATTAGTTAATTTTCTTTTACATTAGCTAGACATTCTGTTGGTCCACAAAATCAGTCTCCCATTCATTGTTACTTGATGACATCACAAGTTTGAGACCAACTTCTCGGTTTTCTGGCTTTGAGAGAGAGGAGCTCATGTTCACGAATATTCATTGTACTTTTCTCGGCCATGGAAAAACGACATATTGGAATTCTTAATTTAGGTGGTGTTCCCCTTTAACATCAAAATCCTTTCCGGTGGCTCAAAGTATAGATATAAAACAGGCTCAAAGGGCATAATCCCTCCCTTCCAATGTAGGCTTTTAATGTGAAAGGTGCAGGAAGTGCTAGGTTTCGTTGACAGTAGCAACTGGAATTATTTCTGATGAATTAGTTGCTGTGGAAATCTATTTTAGGGGCGAGCCTTTATTTGTTCGTACCGCACACGCCTCCAGCTATCACTCGAGTATTTAGCTTGTATGTTTGAGTGTTATTGTATTTGCTACAGTAGGAGCAGTGTTAGTAGTGTACACCCTTTAGGCAGTGCAGAGCTCACAAAACCCTGTATTAAGGAAACTGACTATACAATAGTACACCATGCAGTATGGTGCTTTGTGCATGCACAAACGGTGGCATGATGTGTAGTCCAGAGCTCACTCCACTGTTCTACTTATTACTCCGTTATTTTGGGTTACATAATCCAACCAGCAATGAGCAGTTTGTGTGCAATACAATAGGCAGAGTTTACTTTCTCTTTTTCAGTTTCAGGGGGAGGAAAAGGGGCGGACATTCATATATTGTTACAGTGGGAAAACAGCCTGGTGGTTATTTAGACTCACATTCCATCACTGCGTCTTTGTGCAAACACCTTGACATAGGTATAGGTCATCAGGGTCCCATGTGTGAGTCAGCTCTATGTTTGGACACACTGGCTGAACAAGGTGTCTGTGGTGTTAAGTGACTGGAGCTACTGCTGGTGCTATGTACAGAGGATACAAAAAAAATGAACCAAATGCAATGGAAACTGCTGTTAACAATTGACTACAGTTGAGTTGGAAAGCTTTCCTGTTGGAAATTATGAAGTGCAAAAAGGAGCTTAAAGCGTCAACTCCCTTACAACGTGTGGAATGTGACGAGGGCGGGGGGGGGGGTTGTGTGCTCACACACTCATTTGTCAGCAAGATTCACACATACTCCCTCTGTGGAGAGCTTCTGTGTTGTGCAAAGAACACCAACATACAGTAATTGGGAGTGGATTACAGTAGCAGGGAGGGAGAGCTGAGAGCAAAAGCAAAGCTTGGTCCCATGAAATGTAGCTACAACATGATCACTGGAAAAAAAAAATAAAAAATGATTTGGTGGAGGAAATATAACAAGACACAGTGAAATAGCAGCATGGCAGAAAGTACAGTCAGGGTGTGAAGGTCAGGTTTTGGATGTGCAGATTGCCTTCAAAGTCCACAATCATGGTTCAGTTCCTGCACATTAAACGTAAGGTTTCTAGTGTGTGAGAGCTTCTCATTTTCCTTATTGAACAATGACCAAAATTTGTCACCAAACTGTCATAGTTGTCCTAAACCGAAACATTAAAGATACACTTAGGAATTGTTATAGTGCTCCCCTTGTTTTTAAAGTGTGAAATGTGTTGAGTTTTCAAAACATCAATAGTGAACCAGGAAAAACATTTTTAGGATTCTGGGGCACTATACTGGGGCGCTGAAAATGCATCAGGTGTTAAACACCCCTTTTACCAATTGTACATTTAGCTAAAGTAAGAAAACAAATCTTTTAGTGACAACAGATGGATAATTTGGGGTTTCTCTATATTGTTGTCACTTGAAGACGAGGCTGAGCAACAGAACAATCCTACTAACAAACTGACTACAGTCCATCAGCAGTGAATAGAAGGGGACAGGATGAGCACTGGGTCTGGGCAGAAGGTGGGTCGGCTTGGGGGGGTTGACGGTCAGTCGTTTGCAGGAAGTTTAAAGGGTGCGTGAGGTCAGGGCTTTGTCTTGTTAAATGTAAACAGGCTGCTCCTGGGCGGTCAGCAGGCGGTACATGGCTGCAGGCATCGTCTTCATGTGGATCTGAGACAGTCACACACACACACAGAACAAAGCATTCAATTCATGGAATTATTAATAGGAAATGCCTTTGAAGATCAAGTGCCAAAGGCTAGCAGTCACTGCCAACCCAGACATCCCGCTGGACACCGGTAACTGTCGCTGTTGTCAGTAACAGCACAGTTGCTTGGCAACATCAGCTCTTCTCTGTGCTCTCTTTGGCAGACAAAGTTCAACGACACATAGACACAACTAATGTAGAAACATCCAAATGAACATGTAGCCACCTGCAAATGACAGAAGTTATCATAAACTGATCACTAGAGGATGCAATGTTCATTACACCCCACGATGGACGGCAGTAGCTCAGTCTGTAGGGACTTGGCTTGGGAGCTGGAGGGTCGCTGGTTCAAGTCCCAGCACAGACCGAGTGTGGACTGGTAGCTGATGAGGTGCCAGTTCACCTCCTGGGCACTGCTAGGGATGCCCTTGGGCAAGGCACTGAACCAAACTGCTCCCCGGGCGTTATATAGCATTGCTCCTAATACTTCCTGCGATTTTCTAGTTTCATATGATGCCAGTATCTTCACTCTAGCTTTAAAACTGAGCCCGCTACAACCTAAAAATCACAAGTTGCGTTAAAGAAATTAGTGGTGTTAAAAACATTTACGTTAAAGCGTTATTTTCGCGTTAACTTTGACATTTGGCTTGGTAGTGCATTGTTTTGTTTTTTGTTGAGTAAAGAAGTATGAAATAATGATTCATTCAGGTAAAGTGGCTAAGCTAATCACAATCAAACATACATTTTGAACTCTTCTGATCTGGGACTCTACACTGGCAGGTCAAGATGGGGTGTTGAGCTGCTTACACTAGGTGTACTGGCATGCACCTTTGGGTGTCATGTACTGTAGCTGCTGTTGCTGTTTATAACCAAGCAAACAGCGCAGTTGAAAGGCCTTTCTGCAAAGCCAATTAAGACACATCTGATGCTGTTTCCTTCTGCTTACCAACTGAGCTGTGTCATTCACTGCTAATAACTCTAATAATCGTATGGCCCGGCAGAAAATCATGTGATACCTGCTGCTTATTTCTTCTTAGTTCAGTAGTAAGTGGCAGAAGGGCTTTGGTAAGCACCAACAATAATGTCCTTGCATGCAGTGACTTCAATAAGTCTGTGGAAGGATGCAGATCATGTGATTGTTATGTCTATGTCCAGTGTAACAGTGTCTTACCTCTCCCACAGCGTTGGACAGGATGTGGACAATCTTTTCATGGGGCGTGGCCACCACGCTCTGGCTGTTGATCTCGATGATGCGGTGACCCACTCTGACCCCGCCCCGTTCAGCGATGCCACCACGCATAAGGCTACAGATCTGTTGAAGGGGACAGATCGATTCTTTTTTAGATGACAAATCAAAGCAAGGAAAAGGAGAAGGGGAATGAAGGGAAAGGACCTAAAGATTAAATAATTGGGCAAAAAAAGAAAGAAAAAGGATAAAATTCTGCCCTCACCCAGCTGTTCCGACCCGTCCCAGATACAATCCTGCGCCTCTGCCCTAAGAGCCCAACCAGAGATGCCCTCCGAGAGCATTGTAGTTACGTTATGTTATTTATTTTCATATTTCTCTTTCCATCTTCCTTTGGTTATTACTGTCCCCCCTTTTTTTCTTCTGCTATCTCTCCCTTCTATATATTTCACACCAAAAACCCATTTTGCTTTCTTCACTTGCTTCCTACAATAAGAATATCTAATATATATATTTTTTCTCATTGTCATATGTCATATGTTTGTTATCATGTTGCTCATTTGTATTACACCATAAACAAACAAACAAAAAAAAAGAAAGAAAAAAACAAACTGCAAGAATCATTTAACATAAAAACAGTGCAGAATCACAGTGCTACCCACAATGCCATTTTGGACGCTGAAGCCCAGCTGGTAGCGGAGGTCTGGCCGTCTGATGAGTACAGTGGTCACTGGGGGACATCTGACAATGTTTAGCTTGATCCCAGACTGGTTCTTCAGACCCTGCATAAAGGAAAGCACATCAGTGAAATGTCAAAAGGTTCACATCGCTACACACGGACAGATGATAAGACGCCAGCGGTGGTTATCACTTGCTTCACATCTGCAAACACAGCTTCTTTTATGTAAGACTGTAACCGATCCCTCTCTTCCTCAGAATCTTTTTTCATTTCCATTTCCAAGTTGCCCTTTAATACTAAAATTCTGGAGACAGTATTAGCCAAGCAACACCTTGAGGTCTTGGACAATAATTGTATTTATGAAAAAATTAAATCTGGCCTCCAACCAGGTACAGCTAACCGTATTGACCTCGGGGGTCTGTGCAGTCGTACTTAGGAACCTCCATGATTCAAAATAATACCGTACACATACCTTGATGATGCTCTGGCAGGTGGACAGTGGCAGTCCCACCAGACTGGTCCCATTAATGGACATGATCTGGTCTCCTATGTTCAGTCTGCCAGACCTCTCGGCCGGCCCAGCATGCGACATGTTGGCAATGATGACGGTGGGCAGGATGGAGCCCCACCCGCTCTCCACGATGACCACGCCCAGAATCTCCCCCTTAGCTTTCTCTATGAACACCTGAGGTCACAGCAGGCACAAACAACACAAAACCATTTTAAAAGCCAGCGTGAAATCAAATATGACTTTTCATTTTGTTTACTGGACAGATTTCTTGTAGACAAACACTACCGGGTGTGTGCACATTCAGGGGGGCTATACTAGACCTATATAAATATTTCCTGAGAGTGTGGGTCGATCACCCTGTTGTTGATCAGTTCATATTTATCGATCTGTGGAGCAGGACAGCTCGCCATGACCACCCGCTGCTTTGCTGGTGCTGTGCGACTAGAATGCTTTCACCCATCAGGCCTGGATCCATAACCTCCCTCTGTTTTTGGCAAAGTCATGTGATCCCCTCGGAATATTAAACATTTTCAATCCATCTTTTTTGCGGTTGGTGCAGTTTACTGCACAACAACTCCTCATCGTCGTCTCTGCTTTAGAGCTCGGCTCTGCTACAGATGTTTCTGACCCCTGGTTGCGCGAGCATCTCTGTGATGACGTTGCACAGAAACCCGTCTATACAATTTTTCACATCATAATGCAAAAACATAGAATTGTGTAGTTTGTAGTTTTAGTGGTTATTTCATTGTGTAACAGTACGCGTTCATGTAAATGTGATTGACAGTTCTGAGCAGTATGAACCAGTGGTAAAGAAAATGATCATTGACTTTTTTATTTTTAGCAATATATTACCTTTATTGAAAGAACCAATTACTGTTGAGGCACCAGCACAAAAACGTTTGAATGATACACAGCCCTACTTACGTCTTTGCAGTTCTCAGACTTGGAAAAGTGGATGAGGTCATCATTGTACATGTCCTGAGTGTTGAGCAGGTCACTGTACTCCTTCTGGCTCAGGTCCTCGGGGTTAATGCCATTGGCCCGTAAGAATTCTTGGTACGCCACACTGAAGGCCTGCCCGATGGACTGGGCAATCAACTGGGCCTAGAGGACAGGATGGGGGGGGTTGGGGGAGAACATTTCTGAAATTGTAATCATTATTTATATTATCTTATGGTCAATGCAAAATATTCTTTTTAACGGACTGCAGTCAAATTCACAGCTGATTAAATTGGCAAAAAGTAAACAAAAAATGCATGTTGTCCCCTTTTGATGAGCAAAGACATCCTATAACGTTGTTGTTGGACTTACATCCTCGGACTCAAACACGTGGCATATCATCTTGTACTGGCGCTTGCTGTCTTGACCCGGGTCTGAGGCCTCCACATTCTCCTGAGAGTCGGATCGAGGCATCCTGCGCCGGGCCATCAGAACCACGATGTTGCCAATGTCAGCAATGTAGGAGATGGTCCGCAAAGGGTGGTCCATCATTGTCTCCTGGAAGTCAGAACCATAACAGTCCTTATAATCATCTAAATGTGGGGTTAGTAACCAAACTAAGTAAAGTAACCACACCACAGCTCATAAAAATGTAATATATAGGTCCATATTGAAAGTTCTATTGTTCCCCTGAATACATATTGACTCTTTCCCCGTTACAGTTACTAAGCTGTTTACAGAGTAGCAATCCATTCACACAGTTTTCCACATCATATCACCCAACAAATCAGAAACAAACTGAGAAACCCTGTATCTAACTTTATTACTGGTCTTAACAATAACAAGCTCAGGATCATCTCAGAGCTCTGACTGTGCATCCATGTGTGTGCATCAGAGTGCTTTCTGTAGGAAAATAACCCTACTTCTGCCCAGCTTCAACATTGCTCACAGAGTTAAACTTAAGACCTTTTAAATACCACATAGAATGCAATTTAATACCTGTTTCACAGTCTAGCATTATTTACCACGTGTATGAATTCATTGACATTTAAAATTGCATTTTTGTCACTTCTTTCTAGCTTTATATAACAAGAATTCCTAATATATATACATACACTTCAGAATACATTAAAGATGAATATGAAAAAGTAGGTTATCTTTCAGTATCAAATGAGGACAGGTTGGATGTGTGTAAATGTCAGTGGAAATGCACCAACTCTCATGTGTTGCGGGAGTTAAGGTGGAAATGTTCTATTTGTTTCTTTATCGCACCGAAGCAGAAAGCACATTTTCGGCATTTTAGGCATGGCAAATTCATGAGTTCTCAGTGACGTGACAAGAAAAGGCACTAGAGTTGTGTCAGAGCGAGTACCTGGGAGTCAGCGTTGAGCACTTTGATTCTCTGGGTGGAGATGAAGAGATCCACTTCTGTCATGGGCTGAGGCTCACCCTCAGGGGCCTACACACACACACACACACACGCACACGCACACACACACCACATTCACAAAGCAAAATTAGACACACATTCATAAAACATACACACAGACACAAAAAAGGCCCACATGTTCATGAGCAGATGTTCCTGAATGAACAGAGTTAGAGGTCAGTAGCGTCTCATGACAACCAGAGCACGGTGAAAGAAACAGCTGGGAAATTTATTGAACTTTCTGATCCAAAGTGAAACCCAAAGTGAGTCTTTGACTAAAAGAGTCTGGACTCAAGCTTGCAGGGCTAACTATAACAGCTCCTTACAGATACTACCTTTATTTGTCCTTTTTTTTGCCGCATTTACTGAACTGTGAATGGTGAATTCATAATAAATTCATAATACTGCTGACCGTTTTCCAAAGAATGTCATAGTTTAGATTTTTAAGTTTAGTTTGTTTCTGTACACTATATAATATATGATGTGAGCATGCTATCATTAGCATTTAACTTAAAGGTCCCATATCATGCTAATTTTCAGGTTCATACGTGTATTTTGTTTCTACTAGAATATGTTTACATGCTGTAATGTTAAAAAAAAACTTTATTTTCCTCATACTGTCTGCCTGAATATACCTGTATTTACCATCTGTCTGAAACGCTCCGTTTTATTGCATTTTTAACGGAATTGCGTTGCTAGGCAACAGTTTGGGTCCTTGTTTACTTCCTGTCAGCTGATGTTATTAACATACACTGCAACAGGAAATAAACTGGGACACATTTAGAATGTTTATGTTTAAAACCGTGTAATGATCTATATGTTGTATATTTGTGACATCATAAATGGACAGAAATCCTAACGGCTTGTTTCAAACGCACAATTTCGGAATACGGGCTGTGTGTATTTCTCCATATATTGAGTGTTTTGATAATTTAACAGTATTTATATAGCACTTAAACCTGCTTTATATCATAAAAAACATGAAAATCTCACTTTTTACAATATGGGGACCTTTAAAGCACTGCGGTGCCTAATTACAGCCATGCTCTTATTTTGACATCACAGACTTCTGTCTGTACAAGACGCACTGAGATAATTTGACATAGCATGTTGTCATCTGACTCTGGGTATAGGTTAGCAAACAAGAGGATGCATGTTATTATGCACAGTCATACATAGTATCACTACAAATACAGAATCAACAGCAGAGAGAGAAAGCATACTGAATATGCCGACAACCAAGTAGCCAGTAAGATTACAGCCGTTTCCTGCATCCAGCAAACTGCATTCCTTCCACGACAAGCAGTGAACCAAATACAAATTATGGGGGTAACAAAATGTCTGATATGAAATGAAAAAAAAAAAAATGGTGAAGGGACCGAGACCGTAAAAATGAATATCACCTCCAACAATACAAAGCTGGATTCAGGAAAATGCCAACAATTCATCAGAATGACAGTAGACACTGAAGAGGACACAAAGGATAGGACAGTGGCATACACAGACAGACACAGAAAGAGACAAAGAGCCAAGCAGAGGAAGAAGAGAGAGACTGTGCTCTGCAGTGTGGCGGACGAGAAACGGATAGATAGGTTAGGTACTGCACCTTCTTCCTGTTCTGGGCTAATTTCTGGGCCGTCTGCCAGGCATGGAATAAAGCAGACAGGAGAGTAATGGGTTAGAGCAGTGCACAGGAGAGACCGACTGGATCACAGAGAGGAAGGCAGGGACGGGGTGTTCACTGTATGTCAGATGGGACATTCTGTAGTGCCGTTGTACTGTAAAGTGTTTGATATTTTATTCACATTGAGTGTTGTATGGTTGTTATGTATTTGTATGTGATGAACATCATAACTGGCTACACCAACCCAGCAGAGTATGTATATTTATTTGCAGATAAAGGACTATGGCCCTGTGTTCACACCAGCCTTGTTTAGTCCGGCTGGTCTGAACCCTGCAGCGTTTATCCCCTTTGGTGCGGTTTGTTTGGGTTGGTGTGAACGCCGGACTGGTACGGGGCAAGTAACTGCTCTCTGGTCCACCTCGAAGGGGTGGTCTCGGACCGCTGTCAAGTTAACTCTGGAGCGGTTCATTTCTAGTGTGAACACCATTTGAACCAATCACAGGAAGCGTACCATTTGTGTGTCATTTCATTGGTTAAAAAAAAAGTTTGCTTTTCCTGTTTTGGTGACTGGTGAACTAGTAGCCTATTTGCACGTTTGCTACCACTGAATGGGATGAATTTACTGCTTATCACACCACAAATGAGACAATAATAAGCTAGGTAGCGCATCCCACGATCCCTCCGCCTCCCTCCTCCCTGCTGCAAGGAGACTAGTTCGCTGGTAGGAGAACGGTGGTAGGCAGCTCCGTAGTCTCCTAGCGGTAACTAATGAATGACGGACGGACCATTTAGACCCAGCGCTGCTGCTGCTGCTGGCCGCCAGCCCGCTGTTTGGCTCATTTTCTGTATGTTAACCAGTGTAGCATGAAAGCATGGTGGAATTAGCTAACTAGCCAGCCGCTAAATGAGTAAAATTTAACAACTTTGCTACATCCACACACTCTTGTCACAGCGTAGGAAAGCACATCACACGCAGCGAGGCAACTGTTGAGGCATACGAGGAGCCAACTGTATGACCAATAATAATCCAACGACATTTCCACCACATGACTTTCTGGACCATTTGAGTTTTGCCTTTGTGGACGCAAACCACACCAGTTGGAAAATGTAAACAATGCATCATCCTTGCATTGGTTTGATTCAGGAACCGGACCTTTAGGTGTAAACCCGCCCCTGTGAGTTATTGATGAAGCTTCCTGCACTGATTTTCAGCAAGAGAAAGTGTGATGTAACTCTTTTGGAACACAAAGTAGACATTTCGATGATGTGTCGTAGTTTTCTGATAGTTATGGTTTGAAATATTGTGCCAGTGGTAAAATTCAAAACGCAGAACATTTTTAGGTGTAGGCTTTATGCGTAAGAGCAAACGATACAGGCCACTGAGTTATCCAAGTTACAATGCTAAATCAAGAAATACCTTAAATGTCATTACTATATTTATCTTTAAGAAATGTGCAGTGGGCTGTCAGTAAACACCGGCAAGCCACTTATATACAATATAAAATAATAGTGTGACTCAGCTGCATGAAATATCCACAGCAATAATGCTGCAAACCCTCTGTGGTGCACCTCTCCATCTTCTCCTCCACTGTCAACCTTTCAGCTACTGTACACTCCTTGTTAACTTTTGTGCCCAAAATTTGGTATTCATGTAATGTCAGCCACTCTTGGGAAACCACAAAAGTGGCTCACGATATTGGAATTTCTAACTTCAATACAATACCTTGAAAAATATCGATATCTGATACCATTTTCGGGACCACAGGGAAAAATTGACACAACATAACATTTTTAGATTTTTATTAAAAGATGAATAGTGGTGTGTGTGTTTCAACTTGCTGTCGGAGAGGAGAGCAGAAAGCGCAGCTGGTACCCGTGTATCAATACCTACTGTATTCATTTTGAATTTTACTGCTATTCTAATAGTACAAACCACAAACCAAAATTTCTAATTTGCAGCTGTGAGGGTTCTAAAACAGATACATCATAATCTGTCCAAAAGAGATAGGCTGATTATCTACAGGAACCAGAAGAGTTCATCTGTCCTGACCGACCACCATCTGGCTGTATAATACCTTCTACCAACACAGCCCATCCTCAGCCAACTGCGGACTGCTGTCAGTGTTCATTCGCAGTTCATACTACAACTGCATGCAGTCATGGCGCAGTAGAAGCCTCAGGATATGTCACCATTGAAGGGAATAATAAAGACTAGTGTATTTGCATTAGCCTTCCAATACCAGCAGGTGTCTCTGTTGTTGTTTTAGCTCCAGAACAGACTGAGAAGCCGACTCTCAGCACGTTCTGTTCAGCTCGTCTGTTCTCTTTAGTGTGAAAAGCTTCAGACTCGTGGGACTGGCTGTACAAAGACAGACTCTAACGATGGCTAACGTCTGTCAAACGATCAGGCTTCACAATGTTTATCAGTGGCACAGAGCTGTCTAGTTGCTGGTTATATTAGAGAGGGCTCATTCACTATGTGTTCTGGGTGCATTAATGCTCTTTTTGAAGTAAAAGCATGACCAGCTGAGCACACACTCCAAGCTGCTCAGCTCTGCTTACACAAGCAGAAAACCTGTGCCTTTGACAAGAATGTCAAGGTCGTTTTACTTGGAAATTTAAGTGATCAGTGTTAAAATATCAATTGAAAAAAACAGTCATTTAGTTTGGTAGATTAAGACAATGTGTAGAACAATTGGAGTGTGAGAGCTGATGTCACACAGGGTGGACACTGATGCAACATACCTGAAACTCAGGAGAGCAACAGTGGAGATGTTGAGTGATACCACACTGAGAGGATCCCGCAAGGATGAACTCTTTAATTGGCTGTTTTGGACTGTGTAACTACTTGGAAATTTGTTGTAGGCCTTGTGTTTACTGCAAAACTATATAGGTTGCCAAGTTATCTAAGCTATAAATGCAAAGATATCATGCCAAAATTAATAAATATCTAAAATATATTCATATTTACCAATAATCCATTTGCATAGTAGGTTGTGAGTAAGTAAAAAAGTAAGTGTATTTTGTAATAAAGTCAAGGATTTCCAAAACCATACACAGTCCATAACGTCCATTTAATTCATTTATTGACATCCAAAAAAACTTCTTGTAACAAACACCGCTCACATCCTAAACGGACTGACTGCTCTGACCATAGACATATACAGTATACATAGACGCCGCATTGACTCCTGGATCGTACGTCAACGTGGGCGCCATATTGGACCTGGCAAGACTGGCCCGTAAACACATACAAGTGAACGGGGGAGCCTCCGTTTTTCTGGATAAAAAGCACTATAACGTCTACATTTCTCAACCGATTCCTAACTGAAAATAACATTCACATTATGACATATTATTTAATCTTCACTTGTTGTGTCAGCCTATGGTTTACGTTAGCCGTTTTACCGTGCCACTAGTTTTGATAGTTTGTTTATTGGATTAAATCCAAAGTGGCAGTGTCCTTTCTCAGTTGCTCTTCCTGAGGTTTTCTTCCATTTTTTCCTCATTAAAGGTTTTCTTGGGGAGATTTTCCTGATCTGAATCGAGGGTCTGAGGACAGAGGGTGTCCTATAGCTGTACAGATTGTAAAGCCCCAAGAGGCAAATTTGTAATTTGTGATGTTGGGTAAATAAACTAAATTGACTTGACTTGACTTGAGATGTTGCATCATGTTTGTGAGTCCTGTCCTGAGGCTAGACGGATAAATCAAACCTACTCCTTCGGGCCAAGGAAACAGAATGCAATGATGAGGGTCACGCAGGAACACCGTCACGTTAAACCTGCAACACCCAGGCTCTCAAGTTGCAGGCATGTTAGGTGCAGGTTTCACATTTCCTGCAGAGGCCTAACATATCTCTACATAACAGTAGTCAACAAGAGCATCACAGCTGTTCAAAAGGTATTAGAACAGGCTTCAGAGATTTGAAGAAGAAAATCCCAAACCAAAGAGTGGTCCTCACTTCTGGAAGTGGTGTTACGGATATCTGGTGATCAGCCACCTCAGAAAACCTCAGAAGGAAACACTGCTGCCATGACCTCTCTCTCCTGGGCATGGGGTGTTTCACTAATAAAAGGTTTGCTGTTTTTACCTCTAGTAGTGGTCTGGGGCTGGTTTTCTATGAGTGGGTGCACACACACAAGGACGCACGTGCACACGTGTGCATGCGGGTGGTGCGATATACAGTACATTCCTGCCAATGGAGTCACACTATTCCACTGATCTACAGGTGGAAGTAACACTCCAAGATATGCAGAAATGGACTAACTAAGGCAGCGAAGAGGAATATTGTTAGCTAGTAAACATGGATGTAAACAAAGTGGATTTAAAATGTTCGGACAGGAGGAACCCGGTCATGCGACAGGACGGGAGTGAAGGAAGTGAAACAGTCACAGGTAAACACATGAACATTACAACCAACAAGAGGAGAAGGGGCTAGCTGCAGAGCTCCCCTGGCTCAGGCCCACCTTCTCCGTTGGACCCTTTCCGGTCCCGAGCTTGGAGAAGGGAGTGACGTCTGAAATTGTGTACGCCAGAGACGATCATCGGGATACGATAGCATGCGTTCATTAGTTTGAATAAGCTACACGACCTCCACAAATAACACCAAGGTAAACAATAGGCTACACCCTAAATATTTAGATATATATATATATATCTAAATATTTATATATATATATATAATAAACCAATACATAGTTCAATATAATACAGTGGCATGTAAACGCCATTTGGAAGCGCAATAAACACGTGATTTTCCACCTTAAAACATGCGATAACACACATGATTTTCCATCACGTTGTCCTGGCAATGGAGATGGGTCCCAGCGACGGAGGTGCCCGAGCCTGGAGCTCTACAGCGGGATGCGGTCGAACAACATCCATTATCTGTCCATCCATTAACAGGATATCTATAGACATATAACTATAGACATGCAGTCACACTGAAGATACACATTACAAACATTTTTTACACTAGCCAATTGAAAGTCACTCATCATAGGACTTTGTCAGCTAATCTTTAATTATATATCATATAAAAGTTGTGTTTATATAACATCTTGACTTAAGTATAAGAGTATTGATCATTTTCACTAAAGCTTTTCCATTTCAAGTTCAATTTGTTTTTTCATGACATACACATGTACTTGTTGACATTAAGGCAATACTACTGTATATTTCACAGGTCCCTTTTTTCTTAAAGGTGCTAAATACGGGATTGGGAGCATTTATTTTTGCCTCTCAACGGCAAAAGTGCAGCTAACAGTGCTAACAGTGCAAAAAAACGGAAAAGTGCTTACAGAGATAACAGTGTTTACCTGAGGGGGAACCGGAGGGTGTGTGCTACGCTACCGAGATGATGCAGACGGTCGGGACGACGTTATCAGCTGTAACCGCCGTATGAGAGCAGTGCAGAGCAGTGCAGTGCAGAGCAGTGCAGAGCAGCGGCCGTGAGCTAGCCAGTGGGGCAAGCTCACATGCACGAACATGCACTAAAAGCACGCGCGGCCGGCCCGGCTATGTCAACAAAGCAAGGAGAAGCTCAGATAACAACACACACAGAGGGAGAGTGACTTCATTCTCTGCTCAGACATTACTCCTCTATATCTTGCTATATTAATGCTCTGGATATTGAATTTAGCACCTTTAATAGTTGCTAACAGGATTATGTAATTGCATGTAATATGTAAATGTAATTATTAATTAGTACACTTTCTATTAATTCCAATTACTCCAATTTTTTTTTACTAAAATAACCATCCTTAAATCAGAGCACAACATGCAAAAAAATTGAAATCTATCTCTCTTTGTAGTGTAAATTACAGACAAGCAAAACTGTATTTAAATTAGTATGGGTTTAAATGGATCTCTGTCAGCTAAAGAGAAGACGTCTACAGAAGCACTCAGTCCTCTCTGATTGTGGAGTGGAGCTTCTTCCCTCACAAACCATCTCTGATCAGCACAAACTCACGTTTCTGCTTGTGGCCTTCAGGATGACCCTGACGAAGGCTACAAACAGAAACGCGCTGGTCCAACAATGACGTTGTTTTGTATACTACAAGTGTTGCTGGAGATTGACCTCTCCTGTTATCAAGTTATTATCAAGTATAAGATAGATAGCAAAATATCAGCTGATAATCTGAAAGCGGAAAAACATTAAATGTATGATAATTACAGAATTAGCTCAATTAAGATGTGGCTTTGGATGTTTAGATATACATACTATAGGTTGTATAGTCATTTAACTGCATACATTACATGAGTGTGTCTGGGTGTATACTGTGTGTTTTCACCTTGATGCGGCTGACGGCCTCCTGTGCCTGCATCATGCGGATGTTCTTGGACGGTGTCTTATCCGACAGCAGCTGGGTGGAGCCCAGGTAGTTGGCTGCAAAGATGATCCCATCGATCAGGTCCTCTGGGTCACATGGGCCTGGGACTGATGGAGGCAGGAGAGGGGTTCAGTCTCACTACATAACACAATGTTTCCCCTCCCACTTTGAGATTAATATTGTAAGAAGAACATCAAGAAGAAACCAATGTTTACACTCTGTTGTTGGTATTCATTACACACACACAGGACCTATAGACATGCGTTAATGGAGAGATGTCAGAGTGAGGGGCCTGCCACAAGGGTTAGGGTAAGTAAGCTGCACTAATCAATATTTTTTATTAACAATTGATTATAGTTAGGAGAATACGCTGAATTTAAAGTTCCCCTTTTTAGACAAATTTTAAAGTATGTAAAAAATACTCTGCTATGATTAACATTTTATTACAACATGGTTTTACAACATAGTTTTCACACATAAAAAGTAAAAAGAAACTCTACTCTTTCTCCCTCATTGAGAAATTCTGGATCTGGCCTCGCCCCGACCACCACTGCTGCTGCTGCTGCTGCTCATGCTAGGTTGACCCGTAGAAGAGCAGTGTGCATCAAGATGGCGGCGTGGAGTGTTTCTATAGCGTCAGGTGTTCTCATAATCAGAGCAGGACACAGTGAGTGTGTGTGTGTGTGTGTGTGTGTGTGCATGAGTGCTTTCTGTTGGAATGACTTCATTGTTTTGTGCACGTCTATGAGAGAAACCACTGATGTAATGTGACTGGTGAACTGGAATCTCTCCATCTTTCTCCATCTTTCCCCATCCTCTCTCCCCTCCTCCGTCTCTATTGGCTACCGAAGGCCTTGACATTTAGGAGATGCTGACGCTGCATTTACAACAGGGCTTAGATCAACAGTGCAGTTCAATAAGCTGTGTGTTACCAGGGAATCAGCTTCAACATACTAAACACTGACCGTATAGGCCAGGCAGATGTTATAAGGACAACACACCCATCCCCCCATCACCTCTTGACGATTTATTCTGTTTTCCAGCACGCCAATGTTTTTGTGCATGTGAGACCTAAAACCTCTGTGTGTCAAATCAGTGGGATAAACCACAATAACTAACTTCCCATTTTTCTCAGAATACCGTCATGCACTCATCAAGTAGCTCCCCTCGAAACTCTCGCTTCACAGTTTGAAAACCTCTGCACCAGAGGATGAAGCACTCACCTTCTACATATGTGGGGAAGGACGCAAGGCTTCTCTTGGACTATTAATACAAAGAAAGAGCAGAATGATTCTTTCAAACATTACTCATCAACTTGATGTGCAAAAGTGAAAATTGGACAATATCTAATGAATAAGTAAAATGTTGAACACACCTCTTTACTGGAAGGAGAAGAGTCAAAGCTGTCATCCTGCAGCAGATGACTGCTGCTGGATGACTCTGCTCCTGGAGGAGAGGGCGAGCCAGAACCAGGGGACTGCAGGGAGAAAATAAGGAGGGGAGACCAAAAAGCAGAACACAAGAGAAAGTTAAATGAAAAAGGAGCTACAAGTCTCAGATTTAGGCCTTGCTGGGTAAAGCTGTGGGAGAAAGTGATCAGGTTTATAAACTGGTAGTCTAACTCAGGCCCGCCGCGTGTCTTGCTCGTACCCGGGACAAGACTATCTCCAGGATGAGTTTATTGTGTATAACAAAACAATCTGAACAGGTAGAAGAAGTAAGATCTAAGAGGAGCACAGGATGCTTTTCTCACTCTTTTGCTCCTTGCATTTTAATGCACCCGATTTTTACTTTCTCTCAATTTTACCGCCTAACTAGATTTAAAAAAAACACACAAACGGCAAACGGGAGAGGATCCACCTAAAATATTGTAGTTTGTACATTTCCCATCATGCCTAGTGTTAGACTGTGTAGTTTGTTAAATTTGCTGTTTTTTTGTTCTAAAATGCAAATGTTACTTTTTGTAAGTGTTTGTAATGTGTCTGTTCCGAACAGGTGGTGGTTTGGTAGTTGTCACTTTTGTGCTGGTTTATAGTGTTAACCATTAGTGAGGTGGCTGTTACATTTCATTTCATCACACCAGGTAACTCGGCACATTTATTGCACTTGCGGCTGCTCCGCTTATGACTGCGAGCGTTAAAACTTGCACGTAGCATGGCAACCTATCAAGTTAATATCTTCATCTACTCTCATTTGCAATGTGGGCCTTTCTTTGACCCAGGGCCCGGGACAACTGACAACCTTTTTTTGCTTCACACACAACTGAGCAACTTTCAAAGATATGAACGGGACCCCGTCTCCGACGCTGTATCCAGTTCTCTTTATACATTCATGGCTATAGCTCAGCCGTTGCCATGTTGAGAGCTGTGCGGAGACAATAGAAATGCTCCCAGTCTTGCATTTAGCACCTTTAAGGTGTGTTGATTGATTCACGATGTCAACTCAAAAACAATTCCACATTAAAAGTTGCCAGTAGCTGCCGGTAGCCTTTGGACGGATCACCCAAGACACATGTTAATGCCAGGTGTGAACAGGGCCTTTGAGTCTATTCCAAGCCAAGAGAGGGAAGCAAGACCAGAACACTTGTATCATTGCAGACGCCCCACACAGCCAACATCAACAGCACTAGTTACACAATCCATCTCATCTCGTTGAGTCTGACTGTGTCAGACAGCAAAAACGCAAACGCACAGGCTGTGATGAGGTGATATGACGCCGACACATCGACCGAACAAATCGCAGCTTAGAGGCAAAACATCACAACATATCACCTCTGTGTGGGACAGAGGGCAGCACATTGTCATAACACAGAAACATAGACCAGACGGAAACATGTTGCAGGCTTCAGCTCGAATAAACTCCAGGTTGTATGTCTGTTATAGTTGGCAGGGACAGTACTTACATGTTCTCACTTCCCTCTAGCGGTCTCCATGCAAATAGTTTTATTGGTCCAGGTTTTGAGATATCTCTCTGTTAGATTTCTGCCTACACCCAAGTACAACAAAGGTGGAAAGAATTTTATTTACGGTGCTCACAACTCGGAAAAAGAACATTTGAAAATCCAACCGTTGCATGTCTTACCAGAAACAATGTCGTCATGCAGTCGATATTTCCACACCTGGACGCATAAAATGCTCAATAGGAACGCTCTCTCTCTGAAATTACCTGGGATTGGCCAAAGTCTCCCGTCACGGGCTAGATTTTTTGGTAACACTTAATTTTACAGGTCCGCAAATGTCACGGTAATTAGGTAATAATTAGCAAGTAACCTATTTGAAATTTCTTTGGAATTACTGCCAAAATTACCTCAAAATTTACCTGAAAATGTATCGAAAATTACTTTCTTATAAACATTATGTAATAATTAAATTCTACTATTTCCCAATAGCGGTTCATTTATTTAATACATTTCCAGGAAAAGAATACAAAGTTAATTGATATGCTTTATTTCCATGTCTGCTGATAAATAGATGATAATAAATGTCTTAAAAAACTCCCTGAATCAGCTACCAGGTTAAATTTGTGTAGACAATAAGTCACACAGTGGTGAGATTTGTGCCTGATCAGTGTCTTCTATTAGTTTTCCACCTCCGATGAAGAGCAGCACACAGCCGCTTCTCAAGCCTCCTATTTTAGCATATAATTATTAAATCATGTTTATAATAAAGTCATTTTTGAGATAAATATTGGGATAATTTGGTAAATTTCAAATAGGTTACTTGCTATTACCATGAAATTTGTTACCGATTTTGTAAAGCCGAAAACAGAGCCATGAAGACGTGTAAAAGTCTAGTTTTCTCTCAGAGCACTTGAATTACAATATGCTAAAAGTTTATTATGGAATTTTTGCCCAAATGATGCCAAAAACATTCTGCCTACTGCCACTTTAAGTGTTTGTGGTATAGAGACCACAAGAGCAACACGTTTCACTCAGCACTTTATCATGCTCATGAAAATGTGCAGTGGGTCAAAGTCTAAATATACACACAGTTTGCGTAGTGATTAGCCATGGCCATACAGTCGGTGTAGCTATATACTATGTTGAATTGTATATCTATCTATGGACACATTATTCATGTTGTTATGTTTGGTTGACCTGCGGTGCACTGACTAGGGGTGAGCTCCTCAAAATGTATTGAAAACAACTTAAACTAATTTAGGAGTACAAAGTATGCAGGTTGTTATGTACATAAGTTTAGTAACAAAAGTAAGTTCAAAAAAGTCAACGTCTCCTGGGTGAAAGTCTGTGTTTGTTTGACCCGATCATCAAACCCCGACCTCCGCCCTAAGTGGATTTTCTCGCTCTTCACACTACGTCAGTTGCTCTGACCTTCTAATACTGACACAGATGGGTTTACAGTGGGGTTAGTTGAAAGCTCGGTGCATCTCACACAGATGCTAAAGGGTGCATCGTTGCGTCGGTATCAGACGCCGAGGGCCACTGAGCAAGCGTCGGGTGAAAGTACGGTAAGCATAATATTATGGTCATGATAATATTATGGTCATGATCTGTGAAAGAAAACATTACAACACCACCACTCTCGGCTTCTCTATGAATCCACAAAAGGGCTTTGAAATGAGAAGCTTGGTCTTATGAACCAGAACCTGCCACATATCCCAACGCTCATGAGACAATTGATTCCATCACTTCTACAAAAATATAAACCATTACTTCAACACGCCGATGGAAAAAAATCATCATAAAGTTCAAACCTCATCTCCATCATGTTGGTCAGTCTGCTGCTTCTGCTTGGCTTGTTCCTCCTCAAGCTTTTCTACTTGATATATCCAATAGTTTTCCATGGCTTTCAGTAAATGCACAAACCCGGCTGAAGCTCAACAAGTGCCCCAGATGAAGTATAGCATTGAGAGTGGCAGTGTGGGGTTAACATGCAACACCAGTGTCTACAGACTGGGAGTCAGCTGCTCAGGTGACACTCAGGTATCAGGATTCATCATGGAATCAACAGGCTGGGTTGGTCGGTCTGTCTGCCTTGTCGGCCTGGATTTGCTCTGTCGACAGTGTGACGTTGCGTCATCTCTATTCATCAAATTCCTTTACATTGTATGTTGAGGATGCATTAATCTATAGATGAAGTTAAACGCAGAAGTGTTAGGCTGCAGATATACGCGCTGATCACAGTGATGTAAACAGGAAAACAGCCCGTGTCATTCTGTTATTGGATCCTCACTGAATTATTTAACTGGTCTTGCCCTTTACCTTTCTCTCTCTCACCCTTACTGAATAAATCATTTCTATTCAGGCCCCCGAGAACAATGTTCGGATGAATCACCATGACCGATAAGAAAGCCGAATAATGTGTCAGGGGTATAGCATACTATCCAAAGACGGGGCAATTCTCTATAGTATGTCGAGGTTTCTGAGGGGAGCATCTCAATTCTGGAGTTCTCTTCACCACTCACTGCTCTCAGTTACTGGAGACAGATAATGTTGGCTCTGAAAGTTAAAGAAATACACACACCAACATCTCTAAAGCTCACTGACTAACATGTTGAATTGTGTTCGCTGAATCCGAACACAAAGAGAAATGTAAAAATGACAAGTTGTGGTTTTAGGAGAAGTTATGTTCTGCAACTATTTTACCCATGCTTCCAGTTTTTATGCTAAGCTAGGCTAACCACATCCTGACTCCAGCTCTGTGCTTAACACACCAGTGTTTGTGTGTGTGTGTGTGTGTGTGTGTGTGTGTGTGTGCATGAGTGCTTTCTGTTGGAATGACTTCATTGGTTAATATTTTAAACAACCTCACACGAACCTTCTGTTCTTTCTCTGTGGGGTTTACATAAGGTGTGGGAGTAGGACACACACAATCATACATTATTAATTCAACTTCACAACATTTTTTTTTTAAAATTCTCCGCTTTGGAAAACACCAGATTTAAAGCAGCAGTGGGTCGAAATGGAGCAAATATGATTAAAAAAAAGTAATTTTTATAAAACGGTCGCTATATCCTGACAGTAGTGCATGAGACAGGTAATCTGAAAAAAACATCATGTGCCTCTGGTGTCCTCCAGTGCTCCTAACGGCATCTGCAAGATTTCACAGACCGGAGGAAAACAAGCAGTCAGAGCTGATCTGAGCTGATCTGCCGTCCAGCTGCCGTCTCTGAGCAGCTGTCAATCACTCACAAACTCCGATCAAACGGTCAAACTAGGCAGCGCTGATCATGTATGAATCAATATTCTGTTACTGTAATGACTATTTCTCTCCTCAAATGTTTTCAGAAAGATCTTGTAGTGTACTGTTTAGCTGTAAAATGAGAACGTTTGTGACCATGTTGAGATCAGTTGAGGAAATACCAAGCACCGCCCACCAGCCGGAGCAGCCAATAGGAACGCTCTCTCTCTGAAATGACCTGTGATCGGCCAAAGTTTCCTGTCACAAGCTTGGTTTTTTAAAGCCTGAAAACAGAGCCATGAGGAGCTGCAGAAGTCTAGTTTTCTCCCAGAACACTTGAATTACAATATGCTGAAAGGTTATTATGGAATTTTTGCCAAATGATGACAAAAACTTTCTGCCTACATGGCTAAAGATAATTTTGGGGGGAGTGGCTTTGGAGGGAGGCCTGAAGGGATGGGCTGTCAGTGTTACTGACTTGGTGACTTTCTGGGTAGATTTAGAGACTTTTGAAGCTAGTGCTGCTAGCTGCTTTCATTAGAAAAGAGTTGGCTGGGTTTTTAGGTTGGATCATTTTTTAGATCTAGTATACCTTTTTTTCCCCAATGTTACCTACCCAAGTTTTAAAGCGTTAAAAGGCGGAGTTTATTCAAGCTGAAGCCTGCAACATGTTTCCTGTCTGGTCTATGTTTCTGTGTTATGACAATGTGCTGCCCTCCGTCCCACACAGAGGTGACATGTTGTGATGTTTTGCCTCGAAGCTGCGATTTGTTCGGTCGATGTGTCGGCGTCAGCTCACCTCATCGCAGCTTGTGTGTTTGTGTTTTTGCTGTCTGATACATTCAGACTCTGAGCAAGATGAGATGGATTGTGTAACTAGTGCTGTTGATGATATACAGGAAGTGTTCTAGTCTTTTGTTGTGGTACATTGGTCTTTCTGCCCTCTTTTGGCTTTGAATAGACTCTAAGGTGTCTTACCACTGTGATACCGCTAAAATGTGGATGACTTGACCCTTTAACACAAGTGAAGTAAACCAACACATTCATATGCAAAACAACAGTTTACTAACAGAACAGACATGTTACCCAATACAACTTGATCAATAATAGCTAGAGCTGCTGTACTTACATCAGCCCCCAGTGATGGCTGCAGGTCACACTCGGCAGTGGGGCTCAGGTCCTGCCTCATTACCCAAATGGGTTCCTTGGGCTCATCAGGTGTGTATGGAGATCTGACCGTTCTGGTCTTCACCTCTTCTATGGCCTCCTTAATGTCCTTGATGGCCAGGGATATGGCGTCTCTCTTCTCCTGACTGTTCCTCACGGCTACAAGCTCCTCTGAAGGACTCCCCGCCTGTTTCCTGGCTGGCTTCCCTGGGTTGGCAACTTTGTGGTTTTTGTCAGAGTCGGTTTGGGACTCGGTTTCGGCTTTTTCTTCTCCTTGCTGTAGCTCACTTTCTTCATCTATGGTGTCTTCCACGGCACGATGAAGACTCTGAGAGCTTAGGCTTTCTTTGACCTCCGCCACGATGCTGTCGATGTCCTCCTCCTGGTCACAGCTGTCGGCGCGGGGGTACGGGGCGAACTCGGCCTCCTTCTCTGGGCTGTCTGACTCGCCGTCCGAGCGTTCGTCGTAGTGGCGCAGACGGGAGCCCACCGCTTCCTGCTGATGGTAGTCTCCACCTCCCGCCGGGCCCTCCAACAGCTGAAAGCCGGCCCGCCTCTGTCGGAGTGACTCGGTGTCCTCGGTGTCCTCGGTTCCGTCGGCAGCAGATGAAACTGAAGCGGGAGCATCGCAGATTTCCTCGTAAACATGCTCAGAGAGTGAGTAAATGTCATATGGCTCAGAGTAGGCCTCGTCCGCAAGAACGCCGTCTAAACTCTCCAAGCTCTGACCGGCGGAGACGGCGGCCCTTCCTCCGGAGTGGTTGAGGGGCTCGGTGTAGACGTAGTTGGAGTAGCCGGCATTCAGCATCTCCTCTGCTTCGTCCTGCCTCTGGGGGTTTTGGATATCAGGCAGGGGTTCACGTGGCAGTGGCGGGGGCTGAGGAGGATAGTCAGGATGTGGATGGAGATGTTGCTGTTCGGCCTCGGCACTCTCAGTGTACCCCTCCGCCTCCGGGCGTAGCTGGACTCCGTAGTTCCCCGCCTCGTCCTCCGCCTCCGGCTGCCCCTCAGGCTCCAGAGACATCATCACCAGACCATCGTCCCCCTCGGCCCGGTCGGTATGGGTGTGGAAGCCGCTCTCGGTGCTCGCTGAGCGGGCGAGCACCGAATCGTCCCTCTCTCGTTCATCTTCCTGGGTCATCTCTGCGTGGTGCTGCTTTTCCTGTTGTTGTGCTAAGTGTTGGGCTCTCTCCTCCTCTCTCTGCTGCCTCTGTCTGTGCCTCTGCTGCTGGGCTCTGATCCGAGCCTCGCTGTCCCCCTGTCGGCGATAACGCGCCACAGCAGGTCGGGGAATGGGCTGGGACTGCTGGGGCTGTGGAGACTGAGCTCCGTGTTGCAGCTCCATGTCTTGCTGCTCCTCCTGTGGCCTGCGCTGCTGCTGCGGCACCCTCGCTCTGCTGCCAGCACTTCCTCCAGCACTTCCTCCAGCAGGGGCTTCAAAGCGTCTGTAGCGCTTTTCCTGGTTGCTGTGGTTACGGGACCGGCTGTTGTGGTTGTTGTGGCGATGGCGAGGAGGGGCATCGGTCTCCTCCATAACCTCCTGGCCGAGCTCCGTCTCCTGGGGGTTCATGGCTGTCTGGTTCTGGTTGGTTGAACTATGTCAGTGAGAAAAGTTTAAGGAGTCCGACATCAGCATGCGCCTCTATGAGGTCAGGGCAAAGGCTGCTGGGAAGAGCCTGAAAGGGGTAGACAGAAATGGAGAAAATGTGAGTAAACGGAAAGGGACAAATATGAGTGAAATGTATTGTTAAGTTTCTGGTCACATCAGAATCTGACACAGAAATTGGTGCTTTCTTGCAAAATAGGTGGTGCTGCAAGTTTGGTGACATTGTGAATACGACAGGACTGATCGGCAAAATATTAAAGCGGCATAGATTGTAAAATTCTCCTGGCCAATTAGTGTGAAACTCCACCAAAACATGATACTGTAGCTCTCATAAGAAACCAAAATGACTTGGAATGAGTGGAGTTAGAGGCAAAAAAAGTTTTAAGGAGAACTAAAAATCCTACAAGGAAAAAGAAAAGACAGCAAAATGGCAACAAAACCAGCGTGGACGGGATGGAACCTGGTAGCGAGGAGGTGGACTTTACACCGCTAATTTCCAGAGATACGATATCAAAGACAAAATACTCAAAGCGGCCTGGGCAAAGAACATCCCTTGTGAGGGAAAAGTGGTCAGGTTTGCACACAACTTCCGTGCTGAAGAGGAAACTCAAGGACTACAAAGACATGAAGGAAATGATGAAGAAGAAACAGATTTGTTTCCAGACACCATATCCTGCCAAGATGAGGATTCACACATGACTGACACAAACTGGGAACAGAGAACCCAGGCACACACCGGAGCAAAACAGACGGGGATTACACCCAACAAGTCCGAGAGATTTCTACCGACAGCAAGTATAAATACTATATTAGCAGAAATCACAAGATGTAAATTGATCTATATTCACACGCTGTTTATTTTTCAGCGTTATTAAGAGTGCAAAATAAATCCCCTGCATAAAAAACACAAATAGAAATATCAAGTGTTACTCGTGACCAAAGGGATCTTTTATCTACCTGTGTTTTGTATTTTGTCCATGTTTAAAATGTAAAAAGCAACATATGGAAAATCTACAAAAACTAAAGATGTATACATCCTGGGGCAACAGAGAAGACAGAGGAAGTGAAAGACATTATTGTAGTCTGAGGTAGTGACTGACATTCTTTAATATTGTATTCAACTGTTTACCTCACAGGTGGTCAAGTTCCCATCCAGCACCACAAAGACCTGCTCAGAGTCCTGGTATAGTGGTACCTTTGGCTTCACTAATGCAATTGCCTCTGTAGGGCAGAGTCACTTCAAACTGGATGAAAATGGGGGTAATATAGTGGTGCAGGGATGACGGATTTTAGCATCGCCCTGGTTCCCCTCGACTAAAAGCCAATGGGATTTTTTCTACTGCGGTTTTGGGTTATTCCAGAAAATCAGCTCTGTGGCAAACAAACGATTATGATACTTACACATTTTGTTCAGCAAGATAATCTCCCCAAATGAACACCACTTTTATGATGTTTGAAGCGTAAATGCAATCGCCGGAAGTAAAAAGCTAACAAACCACGGTCACATGACTTCACGTCACCATCACTAAGCTAAAGGCGGACTAGTGTTAGGCGTGATGACGTTTAGTAGTCTCATTTGGCCAGCTGTTACCAACCGCCTTTTTTTAAAACGCGTAAAAGCTTCAAAATGTGGGATATTTACTGACATATTTTACATCGTAGAAAAAAACAAAACTTAAAATCTCTTCAGTTTGTGTTAACCACAGACCTTATTTCAGGCATCTAACCAAAAAAAAAAAAAAAAAAAAAAGTATTAACCCCAACGTGAGGGGACAGGAGGTGCTAAAATGATAACTCATTTCCGGATTTTAGGATTCCTGCAGGACATTATAATCATCAAAAACAAACCAAAATGTAGCACACTGCAACACATCTGATTTTATCATGTCATTACAGTCACTTCTGTCAAAACATAAGATCTATGCCCTCCCTTCCTATCAGTCTACTGACTGCTCATCACCCAACAACGTCGAGTTAACTGCAGGCTCAGTCATTGCTGTCAGAGGCAGCGTCAACACATCTACTGTATAGCACAATGTCCCTTCAGTCGCGGCTCATTAAACTGCTCATCATTTAAAAAGACACCAGAATTGTTTGAGTTTTCAGTACAATAATCACCTCAAACAAAGGACTGTCTTTGCTTCCTCTCATTGCTATCTAACAACAAAGTCTGCTCAATTTGACCCACTGAATTACTTCATTTATTATTCTCCCCAGAGACAGAGCAGCATGAAAAACCAAAGAGGCAGAACACTTAAGATGTTAAGTGGAAGAAGGCAAAATTTTCACAGATTGTGCTCACAGAAGAAGAGCGGTGGTAACATAAAGGAGGACATGCTCATGCAGAACCATTATAAAGAGAGCACGCCTGTTGGAGCTGTGGCTAGGTAAACCATCACAGCACTCAGTCAGCCTGCTGCCGTCTCATTAAAATGGGGGGGAAGGCAGGACACTACTTCTCATGCTTTGGCTAGAATACATAAGCAGACAGAGACAGTGGTAAATTGAACTAACAGTCCAAAGCCCCAGCAGTGGCCCCTAGAGGCTGCAATGTTTATTACACTTAAAAAAAAAATGAATGTGCTGAATGGAATGAACCAGTGTTTGTGTTCACAAGCCACATTACAATGACAATGACATGATCATTAAACAATTAAAAGGACCAATAGAATAATATGACAACATCTATTATTAAATCTATCAATGTGATAAAGTGAAAAAAAAAAAACCTATTCCTGTTAATGTTAATTTAGATTAAATACAAAGTGCCAGGATCGCTGGGAACACACGTGGTAGTTTGAATGTAATATAACTATAAATCAGGGCTGGGAAAAATCAAAGGTTTATGTCTTTATGTGTCTACTAGTAAACACCAACAACAATGTATTTTGTAACATCTTAATATGCTTATTCCATTGGCTTAAAATGCTAAAAAACACAGCTCTGTTGTTTTGGTGGAGTGAAAATAATGCAGGAAGAACAATTAGCTTTTCTCTTTTATTATTCTTTTTTTTATCTTACACCATGGGTAATAAGCTAAGAGCGTTCAGCGCTGCAAATCACTCAGATTCATTTTCTTTTAAGGTCACTGGAAAAACACTATTCACACTCAGAACCCGGTGCTCAGTGCTGAGAGAACTAGGTCATTTAGGAGAGGAACCAAGGACACACAGAGACAGTGGGTTATTACCATAAAAGTACATAGAAATAGTGACATTTTCCAGCCCAGATTCAGTATTATTACACAAAAACTACCATCTGTTTTTCTAATTAATGACTTTGGTCATCAGTGCTTAGTTTAATGTAATATTTATGTGCAGTATAAACTGCATCCATTGATTTTTTTTGGGTGCAGTGGAACAAGCTGTAAATATAACACCAATATTCCAAGTCCAATATTGACAGTTTTGGTCTCTTTAGCTGCTAATGCTCCACTATGTTCACCAACTAGTCTCTAACTGTGTCTGTCTGCTGTTTGCTGCTGAGCAGGTAGAGTACAGCGGGTCTGTTGGAACTTGTGTGACACACATTTTGTACCATTTACCCTCTGATTGTAATATTTAGTTTTTTTTTCCCCATTTGTGTTTTAGGTCTATAGCATTGAGCTTTCTCTGGTTTTCCTCGGGTTTGTTAGAGTTCTACCCTGCTTATATGTATCCACAATAACTTTAATTAAAAGGTGCAAAATACGGGATTGCAATTCTATTGCCTCTCAATGGCTCTCAACATGGCGATGGCGAGCCACAGCTTGTAGCTAAACAGTGCAAACAACGTGCAAAGTGCTGACAAAGCTAACAGTGTTTACCTGAGGGGGAACAGGAGGGCCGGTGCTACGCTTCCGCGACGCCGCCGTCGGTCGGGACGGCGTTATCAGCTGTAACCACCGTATGAGAGCAGAGCAGAGCAGCGGCTGTGAGCCAACCAATGGGGCACGCTCACATGCACTAACACTAAAAGCATACGCGACCGGGCCAACTATGTCAACGAAGCGAGGAGAAGCTCGAATTATAACACACACAGAGGGAGACTGACTTCATTCTCTGCTCAGGTAGACATTACTCCTCTATATCTTTACATAGCAAATAACTGTTAGCTTCATCTACTTCCAAGGTGCATGGAAAGGGGAAAAGTCTAAAGAGGTAAAAACCCAGCAACACTTGCAGCACCTCAGTCGCCAGCAAAAAATGTTGGCATTGTACGTTTCTGCAAAACCACAGATAGGTTGAATGTGGACGTTTTTGCATCCCGTCAAAGCAAATGACGTAGTACATCGAGCGACCGTTATTGAAAGTTGGTACGTGGTATAATGACGAGTATAACAACAAGTCCACTAAGAGTGGTTGTTATTCATTACAGTAGTTACATTGTTATGGTTGTTATGTTACGTTTTACATTATAATTTAAACACAATCCACGATCTTTTTTCTAACCTTAAACAAGTAGTTTCGTTGCCTAAACCTAACCAATCATTTCACAATGTTAACCATGTTTGTGCATTTCTGCAAGCGTGATACGAGGCTGATATGAAAGGTATTTATGAAACATATTTTTGGTTCAGAAACGTCGACATTCAACGTATCCTTGGTTCACAGAAACGTAAAATGCCAGCATTTTTCTGGGAACTGGGTTGCTTGTAGTATGCAGAACAACTTTACTGTTAGACCAATGCGTTTCGGCTTGTGGCCTCCATCAGGGTCATCATAAAACACAGGAAAACTCCACAGGATACCTCTAATGGAACTAAAGAAATGTTGGTTTTAGAGATCATACTCCACCCTCAGGTCCCCAAAGCTCATACATGAACCAATCTGTAACGTAAAGCACTACCTAATTTTTATGTTAAATTATCATAAAATGTTAAGTTTGTCGGGCACTCACTCACTCGCCTTATGTTATCATGTGCACGCTGACTGCAGTAGTTTTAGATTCTGCGATGTTTTCTTTTCTCAAATCCACCCTCGAACAGAGAGAGGAAGTCGAATTACCTCGGTGCAGTTAAGACAATAATCTATTAAACATTTCGGTCCTTATAAATCCCCGCCGGAGACCCTCACTGACTAATCAGAGCTCAACATTAAATTGATGGAGCTAAGAATAGAGACTTATAAAGAGGATGCAGATCTTGTTTGTCAGTCCTTAGTCTTTTCTCCAGTGATGCATAATAATAACAAGGCAGAGAGATGTGTCTCTTCTGTCCTTGTTAAATGTGAATATTAACTGTGAGGAGGTTCCACACAAACACACACACATACATACACACCATAGCACTAACTCACAGTGCATACACTCGCACATACAGTACAACTCAAACTGTCAAAGGGATGTTGACTCAACTGAGAGCTGTAACCCAGATTTTCCTCTGCATGGAGACGAAAAGAAACAAAGTTGGCTTCTGAATCAAGAGTCTTCTCTATTTTCCTTCTAAACGTCTGTGTTACAGAAATGAACAACATGTCCAGTGTTTTTTGATGGAAATCATGCACTCTTACATGGTAAATTAGCAATGTTCATACCAGATTTAAAAGCATGTGCACCCCTTTTGCCTTTGAATATGTTATAATCAATAGAATACTGTCAAGAATTAATATTGTGCTCAGTCAAAATTTCCCACTTATGACTGTTTGTTTCTTTCAAAACTGTTGCAAATTAGTTGAATATCCATGTAAGTTTTTGGAGACGGAGTTGATGGAGGAGGCCACTGGATGTCTTACACTGTGTGACTGGTGGACTACTTCAGTGGGTTTATATGAACCCAATGTGACCAACATATAGGTCAATACAATGCAGCTCTACTTATTTATGTTTAGGCGTGCCAATGTAACAAGTAACAGCAATTTTCAGTAAAGTCAGTTAGCACTAGGGCTGCACAATTAATCGAATATTAATCGCAATCACAATTTTGGCTTCCCACAATTAAATGATCATGATCGCCTGTGATATTGACATTTAAAATGCTCGTTCTGCTCATAGAAAACACTGCAGCATATCAAATCAAGCGTTTCCTAAAGTAACAGCCAGCCACCAGCCGGTGATCCAGATGTTTTGGCTTCACTGTTGGGGATAGATATTATCTATACAACCAATGTGTTTATGATTAAATTAAGAGCATAAAATTGTTTATCTAGCTCTTATTGTTGCTAATTTTGCTCTCAAAGTGCACCAGATTGAAGCATTTAACTTTAAACAGTAGTTAACAAAAGGGTAGGGTGAACATTCCTGTATTTTTTCATATTGCAATATACTGTATATAGCAGAAAGCACAGCATTTTAAAGTGAAAACAGTGCTCTGTTTATTTTAATGTGAAAGTGAAATAAAAATATGTTGTCGCTAACATCAATGAATAATCGTGATATCAATATTGATCAACATAATCGTGATTAGCATTTTGGCCAAAATCGTGCAGCACTATGTGTTGAGTGATGTTTCTCTAGGTTTGTGATTTGCCGTGTTGTGTCTTCAACAACAGAGCACCATCATGTGGCGACGTGTATTTAAGGTCATGCTACTGTGTTCCAGACAGTGGTGATGTTTAGCAGAGAGAGGATGCATTATTTGCTGCGCTTCCTCTCCCCCCTCCCTCTCACTGTCGGGAGCACAGGCAGGCGGCGGGCAGGACTGCTGGTCGTCATGGAAACCGCCGGGTAATTGCTCTCCGTGGGAGGGCAGATGAAGAGGTGACCTCTCCAGGGGGTAGCAGTGTTCTCCCACCTCCACCACCTCGGCTGTCGCTCCCTGCCCTTTACCTACCGCTATAAAAACTGTTGATGGGAGAGTGAAGGTGAAAGCCAGTGCCAGTTCATTTTCTGAATTCCATCATATGAAACCTCACAATCATGATGTAAAATAAACAGCAAAACAAGACTGTTAGCTGTGTCCCTGAAGCATAAATCATTCAAATAAATGAGGAGAATACTGTTACTCTTGTTGCTTCCACACAGCCAGCTCTGTTTATGGGACAATAACCTTCTGAGAACTTAATGCTCATCACTTTATCTTCATTAGTTACAGCAGTTCACATTGTGAATGAAGGTCTTAAAGGAGCCGGGGTGGCCAGTGCCACCCCTACAATCTGAATGGCCACCCCAAAATTTCTGCCACATCATTGGCTTTTAATTTACAGCTATTAATTTAATAGCTGTCAACTATTTAATTAATCGCCAACTGTTTCGATAATCGATTAATTTTTTAAGGAATAAAAGTCAAAATTCAGCGTTCGGTTGTACTAAGAGTCATTCTAAGGAGTCGACTGTTCATTTTTTTCCAGTACACACATTAATTTTTAAGCCTGTTTTTCAGTAGCCAGAATTTACATCCCAATTAATATCACAGTTCACATCATCCGGCGGTCTTTTGCTGTTCATCTGCAAGTACTGCTGCGCTACAGTGACACACACAGAGAGCCGGCTGAAAATTAGCAAGACGGAAATCTATTTAGTAAACCAGCTTAACTTGGTTGACGGCTTCATTTCCACTTTAATACTATCTGACATTATTTAACTCCTTTTAAAGTGGCGTGGGGGGGGGGGGTAAGAAGGGGTCTATTATTAGGTTCTGAATTGAGAAACTAATTAGGAGAAAACACAAACACAGCAGCCAAGAATAGGCCAGAGGTGCATGTGGACCCTTATTTTATCTGGATAATTTTCATTTCATATGCTGCTGCTGTGTCTCCTCCATTTACACCTCCTCTCCTGATGAAATAGCAGCGGGGCTGTAGCAGGCTGTTGGGGTGCTGAGGAAAAAAAACAGACTGACAAGGGCTTTACAGGAAATACTGTAGATGATAAGGAGGATATTGGAGCGGAAACAACCCTATGATGTTTGTGCTGATTGTCATGAAATTGGAGAAAATGTAATTAGTGAAAAGCTGCCACACTGCAGAGTAGAGAAGATGCTCTGAGAAAGGTCGCTGATTGAAATGTTTGCACTCCTGTAAATAAATGATGGGAATGGGGAGTGGCACTGGAGTGCAGGAGCCTTTTTATATATACGATGGACACCAGAATGTTTTGTCCAGCAGAATTCCTGCATCTACTTAAGGCTAAAGAATGATATACTGTACTACTGTCAAAAGCCTACATCAGGGACCAATCACGTCTTTGTCCTGCTAATGAATTGACACACAATCTACGAGATGAAACAGGATTTAAGCCATGAAGGAAGAAAAACTTCACCCCCTGCATCCCCATCTCATAGCCCTCTGTGTAGGAGCCCTAAACCATCAATAGGAGTCACTAGTGCAAAAAAAGGACCAGAGCCCTCAATGGCTTCCCACCCGCAAACAAAACCAATTGTGTTCCTTAGAACGTACAATCAAGCCAGAGGTAAAACCTGCAGAAAGATCAGACCATGTTTGAAAATCACTGTTTTCACTTCAGACACAGCACAGGTTCCACTACATTATACTTTTCTGCATTATCCAGCAGCTCATCTTTACCTCATTCCATCAGTGACCCGGGTAGAAGCACTGGAAGCAGCCACCAGAGTGATGAGATATTGACACAAATATAAAAAAAACTAGAATTACCGCCTCGCGGTTGTATGCCTCCGCCAGCCAGTCAAGTCACAGTTTACATCCATGTCTGTCCAAAATGTCACCACTTCATCATTTTATCCTTTAAAGGTCTCATATTATGCTCATTTCCAGGTTCATAGATGTATTTTAATGTTGCACTAGAACATGTTTACATGCTGCAATGTTCAAAAAACCCTTTATTCTTCTCATACTGTCAGCCTGAATATGCCTGCTTAGAGGCTCTGTTTGACACAAGCTGATTCACAGCCTGTCTCCTCCCACTCTGCTCTGATTGGTCAGCGTTTCTGTCAATCAAACGTCCTC
>CAKALU010036259.1:0-11661 GCA_916700995.1 Hozukius guyotensis | reverse complement strand
TTCTACACACTGAGGCGTTAAAACACACCTGAAACTTGTGGATCGGCAGCGCGTCAAAGAACTCGTGAGCGAGAAAGATGCTGAATCCTGAGAGAAGAAGAAAGAAATGTTTTACTCTCTTGTGTGTTGTGAAGAAGAAACAGAATATAAACAGGAGACATATGTCAAGCTTTGCTGTACCTTCGGGGACGTCCTCTAAGCGGCGGTACCAGGACACCGGCAGCCCGCCAGCGGTTTCCCCGCGGCGGTACACCGGTTCATCCTCGGCATCCGCCTCCCGGCTGCGGTTCCCGGTTAGAATCTGGGCCTGAAGACGACTCAGAGCCGGACTCACCTCGACCAGGTGGAGAGACACCGAGGCTCCGCCCATCACGGACATCAGCTGACTGAACACCTGAAAAACAACACAGGACGTTTGAACCTTTAGACGTAAACTCAGGAGACTTTCCAGATCCTGCTGCTGGACTAAATACTGTTCGTACTCTGAGGACGTCGCTGGCCAGCGATCCTTTTCCAGGTCCGAGCTCGACCAGCTGCAGCTGTTTGGGTCGACCCGCTCCCATCCACTCGCTGATGATCCACACGCCGAGCAGCTGGAGGACGCAGAAACACACGTTCAGACATTTAAAACCCAACAACATGAGGAGATGCTGCCACAAGTTTTATCATCTAACTGAGAACAAATGTTCTGTTTCCTGTCAGCTGTCCTGCTAATAGACGTAAAAATGTATTTAATTTTGGTGATATTTCAGGATGCAGTCGACTAAAACAGACCGAATTAGAAACAATTAACCAATTAGTCAGTCTGCAGGAAAATAACCAATTAAGAAGTTTATGTTTAATTAACATTTGTTTACTTTTCTTTATTTTGTATGAATATTAAATGCTCGGGTGTTTTTATTACTGATCAAGCAAAGAAATAAATCTGGTACTCTGATTGTAATTTATGTTAAAGAAAGATGTTTTCAAGTGTAAATCATTGATCTTAACATTTCATAACTTTTCAAATATATTTTCAAGTTTTTCAAAATATGGAAAACAAGATTTAAAGTCTAAGTTTTCCAGGATTTCTACGTCTTTGAGGAATCTTTTTGTTGAAGCTGAAACAGCTGATATTATATTACCGTATTACAGCGAACAGTAAAGTGAAACAAACTGGCTGTTTAAAGGTATTATTGGAGATAAAGTAGCTGTAGATGAGATACTATTATAATAAACTGAGAAACATGACTATGTATTTTTATTCCTGTTAAGGTGGATTTTTTTTTTCCAGTCTCACCTCTCCGAAAATCTGGCTGATTTCTGGTGACGTGATGAAATCTCCATCAGGTCCCAGCATGTCGTTCCTCACATAATAACCCTGAAAGAGGAAACTGATCAGTCTGGATGAAGGACGATGAGCAGCAGCAGAAGGTGAGGAACTATTCCAGGTATTAAAAAAGATACTTTAAAAAGGAAAAGTCAAATATTAAACAACCAGACTCCTTTAGTGTTATTGCTAAAAGACTGAGATCTAGTAGTGACCTGCAGACGGTCTCTGGCTGTAACTGATTATCACTCACCGTCACTGGGTTGGTGAGCACCTCTCTCATGTACTCCGCCACCGGAATCGGACCTGTGGCTTTTATTTTGGAGGTCAGGTGTCGCAGCATGGAGTGTCGTGGCTTCTCCTCACCTGTTGAGCTGCAGAAGAGTCTGGTCCCCGCTGCTCGCCATCGCACTGTCAAACACAAACATTACAAATAGATATATTTAATAATAAAGAATGAATGAGATGTCCAGTGATTTACAAATATAGATAGCTTATTTTTTTTATTTTTTTTTATTATTAAAAAAAAAATGATAGAGATTCAGTATACAGGATTAGTAGTATAGAAATAAAACAATAACAAAACAGACAGGAGTATATCAAACTAGACAAAACTATATTATATTATATTATTATTATATTATATATTATATTATTATTATATTATAAAACATACAGATTTTAAGATAGCCTTTTTTGTTAGTCAAATTAAAAAGTTTCACATATTGCTCAATTTCCTTCAGGGAAACATAAAAATAAGTTGTTTTTTTATTGTTAAATTTACATTTATGAATAAAACATTTTGCCAACATCATTATCAAATTTACTGTAAAATATTGTCTACATTTTCTCATAATAATGTAAAGTCTTTAAGATAAGATTAATGACAAATCTGCAAAGGTCAGAGTTTCTTGGTGTGAGAACAAAACTTTGTGAATATTAATCACAGAAAGAGCAGTTCGTGTTTTATTAATACTACTTTAGATTTAAAATGTCTGCATGTAGTGAACATGTAATAGCTTAAAGGTGATTTTATAAGGTTGTGTGGTGTAAAGAGTTGTTTCCCCAGCACAATTAATTACATTTAATTTAAATCAAATCACAGTTCAGACCCTAAAACTAAAATCTAGTAAACAAAACTTATAATACATCAATTACTAAACAATAATAAGCAAATAATAAGGGATGCACTGAGGAAACAGATCAATAAAATAGGCAATACATGTGAAATAAAACCTTAAATTATGTCAAAATGCATCTAATATCACAGAAAACATGTAAAAATCACAATCTGTAGGTTTCAAAGCACTAACAGTGTCTCATAATAATAATAATATATAGTAATATTTGTCTGTTAATCTGAGTTAAATCAGAAGTATTGATCAGATGATCGGTGAACTGACCTGTTGATGGATTGACATGATGACTGAAGACTCTTCTGATCAGCTGCTGAGTTTTAACACCAAAACAAACCTTCATTCTGCTGTTAATGTTCCTCTAAATACAACTAAATACAACTAGGACTCTGTTTTATTATATATATTATATCATATCTGGCTCGGTAGCATTATTAGACAAGAAACACAGAATAAAACAGTAACTTTTAACCTCATGGAGCACCAGCTCTCTCTGCTCTCTAGACAGCAGGATGCTAGCTACAAAGTCCTTGTGCAACATGCTAACAGGATGACATGTGTTAAGTTAACTGTGATAACAGATGTAACATCCGGCCAACCTTTCACAATAAAACCTGTGTCAAACAATATACAGTTTTTCAATTAAATTGTAAACAAATCTGAGTAAATGTCTTTTATTTTGGAGTTAATTCATCAATAAGCCAACATTTACTTGGACTACTTGCACCTTAAATATCTTCAGGGAACATAAAACTGCTGTTCTGTTTGTTCACTTTACGTTTGTTTACATTTATTTACTGCACCCGTATTTATATTTACACTACTTGTATTTATATTTACACTACTTGAAAAGTAGTGTAAATATAAATAGCTGAATAGCTGAAATAGCCTTAAAAACCAGAATGTAATAGTAAAAAAACCCACAAAAAAACAACAACGTTATAGCATTTTTAATGCAAAAAAAGACTGAAAGCTCAAAGTGCTTTACAGTTAAAACTTTAAAATACATGCAAAAAACGGAGGGGAACAAAACGACAATAAAATAACAATGAAATTAAAATATAAAAATATTAATTATAAAATTCGATAATTTAGCAGAGGTGTAGTGCTTCATGCCTTAAAAAAACAAAGTTACAGAAATATGATTGAGGACTTTACCTCATTCTGTTTGTTGTCATGACATAAAAATCATAATGATGAATTTAGCTCTTTCCAATTTACTTTTCTTATTTCTAATCTTCAGTAAATTATTGGATACCATATAAATATATTTTTATTTTTTAATCATTAATTTCCTCTCTGTCTTTTCAGAGTGCATATCACATGGTCCTTTAATAACAATAATAATAATAAGAAGAATAACAATACGATATAAAATCTATAATAATACGATTTAAACTACGTTATATACTATCTTATTTTGAAAGACAGTTTTGATTTTACTGCATTTCCTGTATCAGAATTGTGAGCTTGACAGCGTGAAGGGACGACAGCCTCTCTGATTGGACGAATGGTGGTGACGTAGTTGGTATAAAATATAGTGATTGGCTCCTTGATCAACAGGAAGTGGTTCCTCATCACTATATTTTTGCATTTAAAAGAATAAATAAAACAACAATATTATTTCATGTACATTTTTCTGTTGTCATTTAATTATTGAAAAAAAAAATTAACGTAGGAAAAGTTACTAAAATATTTAGTTTTTTCCGTTTTTCTAAGTAACGTAACGGAAACGCTGCTGTGACGTCTCCTTCCGCTTCCGGGTCACGGTCTCCTCATGCTGTAGCAAGCATGGCGGCGAAAAACAAGCACCGCAGGAAGACTAGACCCAGCAATAAAGAGACTTTACAGACCGAAGACAGAGACATGGAGGCTGAGAACAGCGGAGGAGAGGAAGAGGAGGATCAGGTAGATGATGGAGGTGAAGAAGCTGATGGAGGTGAAGAAGGAGGGAAGAAAGAAGACGAAGAGTTCAGTCTGGACGAGGTGTTGAGGCTGGGAGGAACTCGGGTGAGTTCAACACATTCAGGCTCAACTGATGCTGGTTCACACTTTAATATTATTACATCACATTTACTACTCAAGTACTGTACACATTGGAGGTACTTGTACTGACCTTGAATATTTTCTATTTCATGCTACTTTGTACTTCTAGGTTATAGTCTATGTAGATGTTGATACTTATTACTATTTACTATTATTATTAATATAATATATAATATAATATATAATAATAGGTATTTTTACTCAAGTAAAAATTTGAATGCAGGACTTTTACTTGCAACAGAGTATTTATAGATAGATAGACAGACAGACAGATGTACTTTATAGATCCCAAATTGGGAAATTAATGAAGATGCTAATACTAATATAGTACATTTACTGAAGTAAATGTACTACTCACTAGAGTACACATTTGAGGAACTTTACTTGAGTATTTTTATTTATTTATTTTATTTTATTTATTTTATTTATTTGACAGCTTTAGTTATATCATATATATGAAATGGCCTTTTATTTAGATAGATTTGATTTTGATCCCCCTTTTTATGTTATTTTAGGTTATTATTGTTATTTTGCTTTGTCTGTACATATGTGTGTGTGTTTGTATGTGTAGAGGATTGTATGTACTGTACAATATTAACAATAAATACAGTAGAGCTGCAACAATTGATTGATTAGTTGTCAACTATTTTGATAATTGATTAATCAGTTTGAGTAATTTCAGAAGAAAATAAATCTAAATTCTCTGATTGCAGCTTCTTAAATGTGAATATTTTTTGAGTTTGATGGTTGAAATCTGAAGTTAATTTCAATCAATTTCCGATTTATAATCGAAACCGTGACGCCCCGAAAATCAGGTATAAAGAGAAAAGTATTGTTTTGGTGAACTCAGTACAGATGATTTACTGTTAATTTTGGTGCAAAAATTACTGTTACATGTTTATGACGACATGTTCTTCTTCTTCTCTTGTCCGTCTCCAGGCCGAGTACATCCAGCTCGCCGCCCTGAACGACACCAACGAGCTCGTCGACGGAGGAAAGAAAGGAGCGATAGATGACCTGGAGGAGGGCGAGCTGGAGAAGTTCATCACCAAACTGGGCATCCGGGCGTTTGCCGGACTGCAGTCCATTCCGGACGAGCCCGAGGGCGACGCCGCAGTGAGCGGCGGCGAGAAGGAAAGTAAAAAGACCAAAGCGAAGAAAGCTGCGTCAGAGGAGCAAACAACCAACGCCAACGCTCCGCAGGAAGTTAACAACAAGCAGGAAGTGGAGGACAAACCGAAGGCGAAGAAGACTAAAGACAGCGGGAAAAAGAAACAGAACGTGAACGTGTTTGAGTTCCAGAAGAGGTCGGTGCTGCTGGTCAAACCTGGCGGGAAGTGGTTCGACCTGGAATACGCCGCCGAGGGCTCGTCGACGTCGCAGGACTCCTCGCTGGTGTCCCAGTACAAGGCGCTCGCCCAGCAGCTGTTTGAGGCCGACGTGGCGCTCTACAAGAGCAAGAAGAACCTGCAGAAAGGAGCCAACTCCAACTGGATGAAGACGGTCGTCTCCTCCGGCGTGCTGGCGGACAGGATGGCGGCCATGACGGTCCTGATCCAGGACGCTCCGGTGCACACGCTGGAGCACGTGGAGAACCTGGTGTCCATGGTGAAGAAGAAGGGCAGCCGGCGGATGGGTCTGATGGCGCTGGACACACTGCGGGAGCTGCTGCTTTCCAACCTGCTGCCAGAGAACAGGAAGCTCCGCGCCTTCGCCCAGCACCCGTTCGACCAGCTGGAGGAGAAGGCCAGCGGCAACCGCGACGCCCGCGACCGCCGCCTCATCCTCTGGTACTTCGAGCACCACCTGAAGCACCACGTGGCCGAGTTCGTGGTGGCTCTGGACACGGTGGCTCACGACACGGTGGCTGCCACCAAGGCGAAGGCGCTGGCCACCGCCCACGAGATGCTGTGCAGCCGCCCGGAGCAGGAGAGGGCGCTGCTCATCCAGGTCGTCAACAAGCTGGGAGACCCCGAGTACAAGACGGCGGCCAAGGCGTCGTACCTGCTGGAGTCGCTGCTGCACAAACACCCCAACATGAAGGTGGTGGTGTGCTGCGAGGTGGAGCGCCTCATGTTCCGGCCCAACATCAGCGCCAAGGCGCAGTACTACGCTGTCTGCTTCCTCAGCCAGGTGATGCTGAGCCACGAGGAGGCCGATCTCGCCGCCAAACTCATCACCATCTACTTCTCGTTCTTCCGCGCCTGCGTCAAGAAGAAGGACATCGAATCGAAGATGCTGAGCGTGCTGCTGTCGGGCGTGAACAGGGCGTATCCGTACGCCGGCGCCGGAGACGAGAAGGTGAAGGAGCAGCTGGACACGCTGTTCAAAGTGGTTCATCTGGTGAAGTTCAACACGGCGGTGCAGGCGCTCATGCTGCTCTTCCAGGTGATGGACTCGCAGCAGAGCGTCTCTGACCGATACTACGTGGCTCTGTACAGGTAAACAACCTCACCTGTTACCTGTTCTCCCGTCTGAGGAGTCTTCATCTAGTCATGAAGTTTAACAGCAGGAATCTTCTTCTTCTGTGCAGGAAGTTGCTGGACAGCGGGCTGTCGTCGTCCTCCAGACAGAGCATGTTCCTCAACCTGCTCTACAAGTCTCTGAAGGCCGACATCGTGCTGCGGCGGGTCAAAGCCTTCGCGAAGCGACTGCTGCAGGTCAGCGCCGAGCAGAACGCCAGCTTCGCCTGCGGGGCGCTCTTCCTGGTGTCGGAGGTCATGAAGGCCAAACCGGGCCTCAAGATCCTGCTGCAGGAGGGCGAGGTGAGACGGTCGACCGCGTCGCCATCAATGACTCATCACAACGGTCATTAATCAAGACTCTGTGATGATTTATTTAACTTCCTGTTGTGTTCACGCAGGACGGGGAGGAGGAGGAGTTCAAAGACCTCGCTGAAGAGAATGATGATGATGATGATGAAGAGGAGCGCTTTGTGGACGCCGACAAACTGGAGGACGGAGCGAGTGCAAAGACACAGGAGGCAAAGCCCGCTGCATCATGGGTACATCACCAGAACCTGGAAGGTGAGAGATTAATGATCAATATTTAACTGTTCTGTGTGTTTGTGTTGTTTGTTCAGTCGCAGCTCCGTTAGAGAACAGATCAGGATGGAAAAGCTGATTTTAAAAGGATTTAAAACGATAACAGCAGTGTTTTCTTTCTGTAAAATCCTGATTTAAATCTTTCCAAGAACCAAAAAACATCCTTAAAGTTCATATCTCCGCTGTTATTTATTACAGTTTTGGCTAATCTTGAAAATATTAAGATAATTACTGATGAATACTTTCACATTTCCATCAAACTTTTGGGGAAAAGAAATCAGATTCTGCGGCATAAATACCAGTTTTATGGTAAAAGTTAATAATTATTCTCAGTAACAGTTTAGGTGTAGTTTACATTATTAATCTCTACATTTTAAATAGTAGATAAAGAATATTTATATATAATAGCAGATAAACTCTATCGCCATGTTACATGTTGTTGTTGTTGTTGATTTTTAGTTGTTTCCTTCCTGTTTGCTTCCAGGAGGGAAGAGAAAGCAGAACTACGACCCGCTGCACAGGAACCCGTTATTCTGCGGCGCCGACCACACGACTCTATGGGAACTGCAGAGGGTGAGAAACTAACTAACTAACTAACTAACTGACTAACTAACTAACTAACTAACTAACTAACTAACTAATCACAATGAACACAAAGGTGTCGACTCGTCTATGAAACTTTTATTCTAATAAGACATTGTATATAAATAGAACAAATAGAAATGTCCTCTCTGACAATCATAAATAGTTTAGTTTGTGAATCTGTCGGCAAGAATTAAACCTTTTTAATAAAAGTTTTGTGACACATCTAAACATTTAAACTTCTAAACTTTCCTTCTCTTGAACGTTTCCTCTGTTTGTGTCTCTGCAGCTCGCCGTTCACTTTCACCCGTCCGTGTCGCTGTTTGCAAAAACCATCCTGCAGGTAAAACCTTTAATACTTGAAGTCAGATTGTTTCATCACTATGTGACATTATTTAAATCTTTTTAGGGTGAATGTTTCGTCTATAAAATCTTTAAATCCTTTATAATGGTGTTATTGTGTGTTGTGTCCTCAGGGAGGCTCCATCCAGTACTCCGGTGACCCGCTGCAGGACTTCACCCTCATCAGATTCTTGGACCGCTTCGTCTTCAGAAACCCAAAACAGCTGAAAGGAAAACGTAATAAACACACACTTTTATTTCATTAGTTTTATCTGAGTGTCTTTGTGCTGCATCTGAGGAGGAAAACACAAACAAGACAGATTAAAACAGACAGTATTTACAGTGTGTATAATATTCAGCTACAGAATAATTCAAATGTAGAAAAATCCTAATTTCTGCTTTAATATTTAATTGTTAGAAAACACCGACGCTGCAGCGCTGATGCCCAAACAGAGATTACGTCTTCACTCGTTACCAGGTGAGTTTCTCTTGAAAGAAATTGATTGATTGTTGTCTGATCACATATTTCATCAACATCTAGTTTGTTTTTATTGAGTTTTTGCATCAGTGAAGTGAACTTTTTCCTTTTTCTTTGTCAGTGAACTGTGAAGAGTTTCTGTCTAAAGAAGAGAGTCAGATCCCCGTCGAGGAAATCTTCTTCCATCGGTGAGTTTGAAACGATTTTATAGAGAAATTATTGACAAAATGTAATTTGTATTTCAGTCGTTATTTCTTTGTCTTCACACAAACACAACTACACTATTTTAAAACTTTTTTTTTTTTTTATTCGACAGTTTCTTCAAGAAGCGTCAGCAGGAGAAGCAGCTTCAGAATCGCCGGCAGCGAAAAGACGGCGATAACGAGAGCGTGGAGGACGTGGACGACGAGGAGTTTGAGAAAATGCTCGGTGAGTCGAGACGATCGGTGAAGTTTCCTTAAGAAAAAAAAGACTACAACCTCAACCACAACAAATACAATAATATGTACATATAACAGATAGTATCTGTAAATTGAAGAACAAACTATTCAAAACAAAAGAGAGAAAAAAAGGTAATAATAATAAATAATGTAAATAAATAATTAAAAATTATAAAATAAAAAATGTACATTTTAAAAAATAAATAAATGGTAATGATAATAATAATAAATATTTATTAATTAATTCATAAAATAATTAAGAAAAATGTACTTACATATTTGAAAATAATTAATTTACTAAAACTAGTATTTTGGTTTGTTTTAAGTATAATATAATATTATCTTATCTTGTGGTTTTGTGTCCTTAAAGCTACGTTATAAACGTCTTGTGTAACTGATTTAATCCAGTTTTAACTCGTTATAAATATTTAGGTGTTTCTGTGACTTCATGACGTGATCTGACTTTGTGTTTGAACAGATTCCTGTGAGGGAGACTCGTACTTCACTGAGATGGAAGAACAGGATCTGGACTTTGCAGGGTGAGCAGCTCTCACATTTATTATTTATTAACGGGGGTGCTTTAGTCCGAACGGACAGAAACGATTACGCAGACGCCCACGTTCGCTTCTTGATTGGATCTTATCATTCGTCACGCCTCATCATGTGAACCTTTTCTGGAAGAAAACAAACATCAGCCTCGACCAGCAGTTTACAGACCATCTTTGTTTCACTGTGGTCTGTTTATATGTTCAATATTACGTATTGATTGATTAATTTCAGCAACATGTTCTCCCTCTTTGTTCGTCAGTAATGTGAAGAGTAAAAGTAGTAAAAAAGGAAAGAAAGCCGCGGAGGACTCCGACTCGGACGACTCGGACATGGACGACCTGGACGACGAGGAGGTGTCTCTGGGCAGCATGGACGAGGAAGACTTCGGAGACGAGCTGGAGGAGGAAGGAGGGACGTTCATGGATCCTGACGGAGGAGGTGGAGATGAAGACGATGATGAAGGTAGGCAACAACTTGTTTATCATCATATTGTATATTTACTGAAGTTGAGATGATATTTAAGTTATTATTCATGCATGTTCTTGTTCATGCTTTTAGTCGAGGTTGTCCGTCAGTATGTGGGATGATTTGAGCTGTTTCATCACACAGTTACAGGACGCGTCTCTGACCTGAATACTAAATTAAACATCTTCATCTTTGTTGTTTCTTTAATCTTGTTTCAGTTCCCGAGCTGGAGGACGACGACGCTGCATCTGGTGGTGAGTACTACAACAAACAGATCAAATATACATCAAGTACTTTATCTTACATTGTCACAAAGTGGGCCTTTAAACATAATGTTCAGTAACTAAGTACTTTCACTTCAGTACAATTTAGAAACGCCAAATAATGGACCCACCCTTTAAGTATATTTTGATGCCAGTACTTTTACTTAAGTAAAAGAATTAGATTTTTATTTTCTAACAGAGTATTTCTACACTGTAGTATGCCTACATTTCCATATGAATATCATTTAGTACATATAAAAAGAGTAACATAAGAATTATAGTAAATAAATGTATAAAATGTGTCAAGTGAGTATAAAAACATTCTCTTTAAAAAGCTCATATCACTTCCTGTTACAGAAGATTATGAACTAAACTTTAATAATTAGATCAAATGTGTTTTTCTGCAGATTCAGATGATGAGATGGGAGTTCCAGATATCACTCCTCGTACCAAGAAGGGGAAAAGGAAATCCTCCGAGGAGCTCGACTTCTCTGGATCTTCAGGTTGGTTTAACTCATTCTTAATAAATCATGTTTTACCAGCATTGTAATGAAGTCGTCTAAATGTTTTAACTTCAGATTTTAGTGTGACTGTTGATTTCCCTGCTGGTGATGTTCCAGCTGCTGAGTTAGTGAAACACTGCAGTTTATTTTGTTGGTTTATTGTGTGTTGCTCCGTCTCACAGGTGTGAAACCGGGGAAGAAGATGAAGAAAGGAAAGAAAGATGCCAAAATGTTTGCTTCTGCTGAAGAGGTGAGAAGATTTTTTGTTTTTATAAATTTGAATAGTTCAACTTCAAATCTGAACTTCTGCACCAAGTTGAAATTCTTCTGAATGATTCAGAAAATATCTAAATGGAGCTTTGATGGAACCATGAACTTTACTTTACTACGACTTTTTCGACATACTATACTATGACTTTTTTATGACTTTTTCCGACATACTATAGTATGACTTTTTTCAACATACTATACTATGACTTTTTTTTTTATGACTTTTTCGACATA
>CAKALU010036258.1:61655-80663 GCA_916700995.1 Hozukius guyotensis | reverse complement strand
CAAAAAATATAAGTAAACATGAACAACTGTCTCGAAAATCCAAAAACTAGAGTGCTGAAACTCAAATATCTTAGGTCTGTACTACGAAGCGAGTTCAACATACTCGGGGTATTTTCTCGTTATCTGGCTTAACTAACCCTAACAAACAAGATCACGCTAAACGGTCCTACGACGGTGGTTATCAACTCGGTAAATCAACTCAGGGTTTCTCAATCTGGCTATGAGCTTGTTCACATGAACGGGGCGGTGTTTGCAGCATCTGACCAATCACAGACATGGACAAGTCTACTGTCAGCAGACAGACAGGCAGAGCAGCACATTTGACAAAGGAAGAGCGAACTATATTAGACAAATACGAAGTTAAACACTTAATCCAGACTATAATTAACACGGTTGAACCTGCCAAATGCAGGAAGGACAGCTGTCAAAAGAAAAAAATAGCCGACGTATGAATGCGTAAATTAACAGACTTATTAATTTAACGGAACGCTCAAAAGTCAGATATAGTCGTCTAGATGGGGCAGTGATGTATAAAGCATAAGCTTTTGGAAGTGTAATGGATGAATGGATTACACTTCATTATGCTCTATAGGAAAGATAAGGCGTGTGACTATTTCACCCTTCTTTCAGCTGCGTCCCCGACTCCGGCGGTGTGAAACGGACTTGAGAGTAAGTAAAAAAATAAATAGAAAAACATTATTCAAAGCAGTAAACACCCTCAGCATACAGCCAGCTGTCCTTCCTGCATTTGTCAGTTTAAACTGTGTTGTTTTTAGTCTGGATTATGATTTAAACTATGATCCGCGCACCGAGCTCTGATTGGTCAGTTGGCGGTGCTTTTATACAATTTGATCTTATCTGGAACATAATCTGCTCTGGAGCAGGTTATGTGTTTAGCATAAGTTACCATGGCGATCTACCCCGGTAAGAAGTGATCCACCTTCGTAGGACGGAAAACCCTGAAGGGTTAACCCTGAAGTTACCTTCGCTAACCGCAAATCCTGCTTCGTAGTACAGGCCTCTGATGTCGTAGGGTATGAAGTGTGGAACTGCTCCATAGACAATGAACAGGGGAAGATGTTATGGATGACACTGAGAGCACCGAGGGGATGTTCTGAGTATATGGGCATATTTTCTGTTTCACAACTGAGAACACTACAATAAAATAAAACTCATTTGGGTATAAAAAAGAAAACAAACACAATGTGGGTCCACAAACTCAGTCTCCCGTTCATTGTCTATAGAGCAGACTTTGTACCCTATGACATCACAAGTTTGAGACTTACTTCTCTGTTTTCTGGCTTTGAGAGAAAGTAGTTCATGTTCACAAATATTGATTGAACTTTCCTAGGCCATGGAAATAACATATTGGAATTTTGAATTCAGGTGGTGTTCCCCTTTAATTGTGGTAATTACATCAACAGATCATGTCAATTTCAACACTGTGTCATTATAAATCTAAGAAAGCGAAGCCATTTGTATCTGAAAATGACTTCATGTATGGGGCTCATCCTAAAACGCCTTGGTCCTGCTCCAGCTAACTCTTAATAAGTCTGCACTTTTGCAGGTTTGGGCTTAAGAACTTGTTGCTCAGACAACAGTTCCAACAGTTCCAGATTAATTTTAAACCAGCGTCGAAGAACCAAAATATCCAGACTTCTGTCAAATCGTCAACATTCAGATCTGGATAACTCAGTTATCCACGTACAAAGAGTGAAGCCCTGTCCAAGGTTTACAAAAACACAGTATGTACAATAATTACTAATGTTGGATATGGTTGAACTGCCAGTGAACTGTAACCAGTGATGAGACGAGTGATGTTGATGTCGGCTATACACTGATTCTGGCCTTATATTTCAAAGGCTATGTGATCTAACCCACGTTTTTATACGGAGATTTTGGAAAAGCAGTTTGGAACAACAAACATACACAATCTATCTCACACATTTGGTTCATGAATTAAGTATAAATCAAACATGTATAATATACTGATATACTGTATACAAACACCACAGCAACTGCAAATTTATGTGAACAAAATAATCATGACTCCTGTATATTTCACATGACACATTTTTTATTTTACACAGAATTCAGAGTGAGGAACAGTTGAAACAGAAAGAAACGGACAAATAGGTGCTTCCTATAGACAGGACCTGACGATCTCCTACACAGGACAAGAAATGAGTATTTTATTATGATGACAGAATACCAATAACGCTATATGGTAATATAGGTATCAAATCATAACATAATGATATACTGTGCATTGATTCCAGTATCATCTAAACAAACAAACACTCACATACCAGCATGGTGGGTCATTCCAGGCCATTCCTCACTTTGTACTCATTTACATCTGAGCTGTGCTGCTTGAAGAGCTGCGGATGGAAGACAGATACCACAAGTCATTTAAATGTACCAACTAGCCCTATCAAAAGTTCTTCATATTCAACTACATCCCATAATCTGAAATACTTTCTGTCTAGCAGATCTGCAATAAATGCTTGTTTGTGCTTCAGATTAAAAAATTAATTCATAAATTAAATCAAAAGGACTTTGTGAGATATTTTTATTGCCACATATAATTAAATAAAATAACATTTTAACAACAAAGTAACAAAAACTGCAACATAAGACTTCTCTTTAAAACGAAATTAATCAAATATGGAAGACTGGGGAAACCCAAGGAACTCTCCTTTTATGATGACAATATCACACCAAATGTCACCTAAAAAAAATCAGGCCTTTTAACCTGGCTTTGCCTCACAAAGATTATTGTCTAAGATCATTGAAGACAGATTTCATTGTTCTGCTTGAAATTCAGCATAGAAAAAAAACATGTTTTTTAAAATAAAAATTGCTTGCTGCTCCTTGCTGCCCTCTCCTGGGTAAAATAATGGTAGACACTTTGAGATACAGTAAATGCTGAATGGTGGATCAGGTGCTAAGTGCTCAATCTTCACCTGATTGCGACATGATTCTGGAAAATGGTCTTTCATCTTGCTGAAAGACATGTAGGCCTATGTATTTCTGGATAGGTTAGCCAATGTCACAAGTTGCATGCTTGACGTATGAACCGAGTTTGGTCTCCATACAAAGAGATAGAGATAAACTCACTGGGTTAAAAAGAAAACCCTGTGTGAATTAACCATCGCAACCTGACAACAAATGATCTGTTTTATAGATTATATGAAATTAAAAATGTTCTGTGTGAAATGATGTGGTCATTTACCAGGCCCAAAAGGAAAGCAGATGTTCCAAAGGCAAGGCCCACTCTAACCCAGTTGGGGTTAGCAGTGTCAGGCTTGGAGCTCGTGAATGCAGACCTGGATCCAACTGCAAAAAAAATACAAAAATAGAATGAATGAAAAATGAACACTGTATTGGCAGTCAGTACTTGAAACAGCCATGGAGGGAGGTGTCAACATCTGTGTGAGAAGAATAATCCCTTGTAAACCTAGTAGAAATTACTTGACACCATTTATAAACCCATGTGGAAATCTGTGCAATATTAATACACTGAATGTGAAATACATTAGTCTGTGCAATATATCCTTGATGCAATTTACACCTCAAGTGCAACTACCTTTGTTTACATTTTATTTATTACATCTACCCTACCTATTTTACAAGTGCAATTACCTCTGTTTACATTACATCTATTTTTATATTTTATACCTCTAGTGTAACACTTCTGTTTATATTTATTCATTACATCTACTTTATCTGTTTTATTTGCTTTATAACTGTGTGTGTTTTACCTGTTGTATGTTTTATCTGCCATGTTTAGTCTTGTCAAGTATTTGTTTTAAAGCACTGACCAGAAGTGGCAACTGTGAATCTCGTTGTATTTAATACGATGACAATAAAGCTTTCTATTATATTCTATGTGATCCCTGAACCCTCCCTGGCCATATTTCATTTCAATAATACTCTATGGTAATCTATTAGAAGTGGTTTAGAGTGCTCTCTACTGTATGTTTTGGTGGAAGCAGACTGTGGAAGTAACTGTGGACTGTCCAGTCATTGGAAGAGAGCCGAATTGAAGAATGAAACCCTACTCACACTAAAAAGTTAAAATTAAGTCTTCCTTCAACTGTGGGTTTTCCATAAAAAACAGGGCAACATTAAATTGCACAAATTCTGTTAGGACTTTGGCGTGAATAAGTTACCCCTTCATACATGGATTGCAGTACAATCCTTAACTTCACTAGATAAACAGTATAAGAAGATAATAGCAAACAATTGGGTTAACAATTTGAAAAGCACTAAATTAAGAAGCACTGCTACACAATGCACAACATTAGGGGATAAACTGTCTATGTGTGTGTGACTGCTGTGCTAGGTGAATGCTAAGCTAAGCTAAGGTCAGCCTTCACAATAAATACGGCGATCACGTTGTTAAATGGCCAGATTAAAAACAGGTATATCATAATCAGAACCATGAATTCATTACATTATGACCCAATCTTACCTCTGCTGATGAGAGCAGCTCTAGATAGTAATAACCGGTTGAAAGTCATTTTAGCTTCAACAGCTTCCTTCAGCCTTCATCCAAGTCAAGATCCTGCCACTCCGCGGTCGATTAAACCTCCTGGAAGGACAGAGTAGATGATCCCGAGATCACCGATGAGTCGCTCGAACACTCACCTGTTCTCTTTATACATCCATGGTTTGCTTTGTGTTATTAAATAATATTTGTCATTTTAAACTTAACAACTTAAAATTTTTTACTATTTTGAAGTGAATGTATCGCCATAACCCATATTTAGCATAATATGCGTTACAAAATCAAATTCCTCTAATATTGGGTTTGGTCGTTGGTATTGCACCAAATTCCATTAGAAAAGTCATCATATTTTTGTACAGATCTTGTCCCCACACTAAACACGTGATTTTAGTGAAACAAAATGCTGTTTGAGCCATAACCCCTACTCAATCTATGTGCCAACTTTTACAACCTATCCAAATAATTAGTAAACTATTCCATAGTCTACCTACCAAGTGTGATCTTAAAGGTCCCATATTTTAAAAAAGTGAGATTTTCATGTTTTTTTATTATAAAGCAGGCTTAAGTCCTATATAAATACTGTGAAAGTATCGAAACACTCAATTCACAGAGAAATACACACAGCCCGTATTCAGAAACTCTGCATTTGAAACAAGCTTTCAGGATTTCTGTCCATTCGTGATGTCACAAATATACAATATTTAGACCCTTTACACAGATTTAAACGTAAACATTCTAAATGTGTCCCAGTTTATTCCTGGTTGCAGTGTATGTGAATGTCATCAGCTGACAGGAAGTACACATGGACCCGTTGCCTAGCAAAGCAATTCTGTTGCAATTCCGTCAAAATGCACTAAAACGGAGCGTTTCCGACAGAGGATAAATACAGGCATATTCAGGCTGACAATATGAGGAAAATAAAGTTTTTTTTTAACATGACAGCATGTAAACATGTTCTTGTAGAAACACAAAATACAAGTATGAACCTGAAAATGAGCACGATATGGGACCTTTAAGCAAGGCAGGTTTAAATTCATAGAAATTTCAATGGACTTTGGTTAACAACTTTGGAGACAACCAGAGCACACTGGACTCAGTGGGCGCACTGCTGGACTTAGGGGTTCACTGCTGGCACTCTCTCCATCCAGCATAAGAAAGACTGTGTTTTATAACATATCCCGATACATTTTATTAGTTCTATAATTAAATAAAATATAGTGTCACGTCATTCTGGTCAAAAGACCATTTGGTCACACATGCAGGTTGCCCCCTGCTCGACCGTGTGTGAAACACAGAGAGAGAGAGAGAGAGAGAGAGAGAGAGAGAGAGAGAGAGAGAGAGAGAGAGAGAGAGAGAGAGAGAGAGAGAGAGAGAGAGAGAGAGAGAGCAGACTGACCCGGAGGAGAAGCAGAAGCGCAGCGGCCATTTTGCTCGTTAGGGGGCCTCGGCTTCAACACGTGAGAGACCGAGAGACAGAGAGGAGCCTGCAGAGACTGAAACCAGTCCAGGATCTGTGACTCCCAGGAGGATACTATTCATGTGTGAACCGGCAGAGGCCTAGGAAGCTCACCAACATGCCCACCATCACTCTACCGCCGAAGGAGAACGCGCTGTTCAAGAGGATCCTGGTAGGAGGAGAGATGAGACTACGTTAGCTAGCAGGCTAATGCTAGTCTGCACAGTAGCCGTCAGTTGTAGCAGTCAGAGCGAGCAGCTAGTGAATAAACAAACATATTCAGTACGCCGAACCAACTGTAATAACCATGTCTCTGTTATTAACAAGCTGTTGTAACAATGCAATTGGTGAAACAACAGTTATTTGCTGAGTAATTAATAATAGTGTGGTGTGCTAGCTACGCGGTGGCCTAACAACACATCTAAAGTATGTGACAAAGCTGCCGGACACATGACAGTCACACACAACTTAGCTGCACAGTTGAGTTTAGCTTTCTAGTTAGTTAGTTAGTTAACTTTAGTTGCAGCTTGGAAACGTGTTTGTCTGCACTGTCTATTAAGTTTGTCAACATTGTTCTCGTATATGAGGCCAAAATAGTTGTCGTTAGTTGGAGCAGGTCAGTTCAGCACATACCGCCAAAGTTCATTCAGTAATCTGGATATTAATGTACTGGTACTCTTTCTCCTTTATAATACAACATGGACGTGAAAGTAAAAGTCGTTTACTAAATCTTTTGATGTCACTTTTAAATTCCGGGCATATTAAACACACAGGAAGCTGTTGTTTTGTGCAGTATGATGCTAAAAATGTGTACAAGTGTTAATACTACTCCTGGGTATTGGTAGTGTGTTCAGTCAGTCATGGACCTGAGTGCATGTATTGTCGTGGGAGTTGGCATGATTTCTACTGGGAAGGGGGGCTCTGAGCTCCTGGTGTCTGAGCCAGTCACATCCATCTGGCTGATTGCATTTCATCCACAGCCCTCCATCATCTTCTCTCAAGTTGTTGTCTGAAGCTGTTTCTTCTTCAGTGCTACAGTCTCATGCTGACTGGATCGCCAATAAGGCAATGTTTGGACTGTGTGTGTGTGTGTGTGTGTGTGTGTGGTGCTTTGCTAGCTGGTAGCAGGAAGGACCAGTTGTTTCTGCTGGTCACTGGAACACAGAGTACTTTACATTTTTTGCACTTTAACCCGGCTCTGTGAGGATTAGTGCAGCAGTGTGAGGCTGTTGGCCTCAGGTGCCTGACGTAAAGTCTGCTCTGTCTTTTGTTGCAGAGATGCTACGAACACAAGCAGTACAGAAACGGCCTGAAGTTCTGCAAACAGATCCTGGGCAACCCAAAGTTTGCTGAACATGGAGGTAAGACACAAGTTACTTACACACACAATCACACACACACACACTAAACTAGTAGGAAACCGTAAGCATGATTCCCTGAATCAGTTCATTCACCACTTCACTTCATTGAAGTGGTGAACAATAGGTGTCGTTAGCAACTTACAGAAAGAAAAAAAAGAATGTATGATCGTCACTAATAATGGTTGCAGTAATGGCAGACAAATTGGAACAATAAAGCAAAAAGAAACTTCGAAAACTGAACAGAATTATTCACACAGCGGTTACCAACAAGTAGGGATGCACCGATCAGACTTTTTCAGTCCCGATACCGAGGACCGATCCGATACCAGTGTATAATTAATAAGCTGTATGCCTCACTGTGTGGAAGTGACTGGGATCATTCTTATATGTGTAAGGCAACATCAGACTTGACTTAAACATTGTTTTCCTAACTTTGTAAAACAAAATGTCACCAATAAGATAAACATTTATTTAATTGTTCTTTATTATAAAAATAAAAATCATAAAAGGTAAAAGGAAATCTTCAAAATTATCAGGATTTACAATTCAAGTGTTAACCTTTTTTAATTCGGCAACAAATTGGTAAAAACTTAAACAGGAATTAAAATTACAGTATATAAACATCAAATTGAATTGAATAGATCGGCTCCCATGGTCACCCGATCCAGCTGCAGTATCGGTGCATCCCTACCAACAAGCTGCAGATCGTAGGTCTGAGTTACTTCATTTCTTTTCAGGTTGTTCACAGGCTGTTAACAGTGAGTGTTGTTGTTGTAGCCCAACCAATGCTGGAATTTTTAGGCGGATACAAGTATTAAAAGTATCAAAGTTAACGCAATGATAATAACGCATCAATGCAAATTTGTTTTAACGCCACTAATTGCTTTAACGCAACTTGCGATCTTCAAAATGTGCATATTTTAATGTGCATTTTGAAGTATCTCATTGGAAATGGCAAAATTCTATAAAACTTCAATTGTGGAAAAAAATGTTTTTATGCTCGCTTGAGGTGTTTTTTGTTAGGGAAACGCTTTTGCCGAATAAATTCTGATGTAGCGAACATTTAACTCACATGACTGATCAGCTGTTTCTGCTGTCGGCGTCTTTCTGGATATTCTCATACCGTACAAATGCTTGTCTTCGTCTCCGGACAACATTAACCATGGCCAATACGAGCTGACATGAAGGAAAACTTACCCAATTCAACTAAATTCCTGAAGACCTCTCTCCATTTTTCTCTTGTAGATGGTTAGATGGCCGCGGCGACTTGTTTTGTTTCCGGTTCGCTACCTCTACTTCTTCTTCTATTCTGTTTACTGGCAGATAACAACCATGCGTAGCCTATAGCGCCAACTTCTGACCAAACTACTCTGTAGCCGAGTTAATGCGCTCCAACTCAGTTGATGTAAAAGCGCCTAATTTGCTTTTTATTTCTGACGACATTTCAAAAGTTTGCTTAAAAGTTGCTTGAATTGAATGGAAACGGGGCATTCTTGTGTCATTCTTGACAACTTATGTCCCTAAATGTCTCACTGCTCTCCTCCCCCACCCCTGCTTTGTGCCCCAGAGACGCTGGCCATGAAGGGTTTAACCCTCAACTGCCTGGGCAAGAAGGAAGAAGCCTACGAGCTGGTGAGACGAGGCCTACGCAACGACCTCAAGAGCCACGTCTGTATCCTTCCATCAGCCCCTCGGGGCACTCAGATTTCATCAGTTTGACATCCATCCATACGTTATCTGTAACCGCTTATCCCATTCGGGGTCGCGGGGGGGCTGGATACATCCTGGACAGGTCGCAAGACTATCACAGGTCTGACACATAGAGACAGACAACCATTCACGCTCACATTCACACCTACGGGACATTTAGAGTCAACAGTTAACCTAACCTGCATATCTTTGTACTGTGGGAGGAAGCCGGAGAACCCGGAGAAAACCCACGATAACTCGGGGACCTTGAACTTGCACTTTAACTTAATTTCTGCTTCAGTAAACCAGTCTTTAAATTCTTCCAGTCTTTTCATTTATGTGTGTTTGTTACATTTGTAAGCACATAAAACAAAACCTGGGTAGTGCGTCTGTGTGTGTGTGTGTTTGCTTCCTGAACTCGCTCGTCTTCCAGGCTGGCACGTGTACGGCCTGCTGCAGCGCTCGGATAAAAAGTACGACGAGGCCATCAAGTGTTATCGCAACGCTCTGAAGTGGGACAAGGACAACCTGCAGATCCTGCGAGACCTCTCCCTGCTGCAGATCCAGATGAGAGACCTGGAGGGATACAGGGTGAGGGTCGCACATGTGTAAAAATAGAACCGGCCGGATGGAGGGACGCAGGGATTAAGGGATTGTGGGCAAGAGATTTACCCATCCTCCTACACAAGGTGGAAGGTTTGATGTTGAAGATAGACGGAGGAGAGGTTGACAGACCAGTACAAGTCAATGGTGGGCGGGATAATCAAACATAAATATTATTGCTGACAGTTTGGTGTTGCTATGATGATCTTCTCCCTCTCCAGGAGACTCGGTACCAGCTGCTGCAGCTCCGTCCAGCCCAGCGGGCCTCGTGGATCGGATATGCTGTCGCCTATCACCTGTTAGAGGACTTTGAGATGGCTGCCAAGATCGTTGAGGAGTTCCGCAAAACGCAACAGGTAGGACCAAAGCTACAGGCGCAAATGGAGATGCTGGCAAATTAACTCAAACACGTTATGCTACAACTTTTTTGCTGCTTGATACAAAGAAGAAAAAATGTGTAAATTGATAAAAAAAAATTATAATTAGCAAGTAGTGCAATGAAAGTTCAAAATGAGCCATCCAGCTTCAAACACTCACATCAGTTTAAGTTCACTCAAGCATGCTCCACTTATATGTTTTTATCCCTTTCTCGTGTGTTTGTCCAGACGTCGCCAGACAAGGTGGACTACGAGTACAGTGAACTGCTGCTGTATCAGAACCAGGTTCTGAGGGAAGCCGGCCTGCACAAGGAGGCCCTCGATCACCTCAACAACTACGAGAAACAGATCTGTGACAAACTGGCTGTGGAAGAGACGAGAGGTGGGTTGATGCTGACACTGTTGATGCAGAGGTACTGAAAAGGTCCGGTCAGTTCTCCAGCTTTGTCTGGACGGAAAGTGTGACCGAGCTAACAACAGGATTTGAATTGGCTAACGGGCATAATTTAGGCTGACAAACATATAATACAAACATTGTGCTTAGTTCATGTTGAAAGGACCTAACCAACAGAAAAGCATTGTAAGCTTTTTTATGTGTGTGTGTAGGAGAGCTGCTGCTGAAGCTGGAGAGGCCTGAGGAGGCTTGTGAGGTCTACAGGAGACTCCAGGAGAGGAACCCCGAGAACTGGGCCTACTACCAGGGCCTGGAAAAGGCCTTGAAACCAGGTGAGCACTCTCTCCTCAGGTCCACGCGATCCAATGGATTGATGTAGCTCTACTGTAGCTATTTATTAGGGCTGAACCAGAATGTCACCAGTTTAGGGTGTGTCCACTAAGAGATGCCTTCCTAACGTCCTTCCAGTGGAAGCGATGGGGGACAAAATCCACAAAAAGTGCATAAAATGCATTTCACAGTTTAGTTAAGTTAATATGGGGCTTCAGCAGTCTGACATAAGCAAATCAAGTGGGTATCATCAAAAAATATATCCTTTTAGCACTAAATTCCCTCTTTGTGTTTCTGTGCTGAGCTGTCAATCGATTGAAATATTTAATCAGGATTAATCACATGATTGTCCATAGTTAATCGTAATTAATCACACATTTTCTATCTGTTTAAAATGTATCTTAAAGGGAGATTTGTCAAGTATTTAATACTCTTATCAACATGGGAGTGGGCAAATATGCTTGCTTTATGCAAACGTAAGTCTATATTTATTATTGGAAATCAATTACCAACACAAAACAATGACAAATATTGTCCAGAAACCCTCACAGGTACTGCATTTAGCATAAAAAAAATATGCTCAAATTTGGAAATAGTCATAAGAGTTTTTCCTCGCCAAAATGTAGCGTAAGTTTGGAGCGTTATTTAGCCTCTTCCGCAATAAGTTAGTATGACCGATGGATCCCTTAGGTTTTTTGGTTCATTTGATACCAGTATTTTCACTCTAACCCATGGAACAGAGCCTCGCTACAATCTCCGAAAGATCGATTGCGTTAATGCATTAAAGAAATTAGCGGCTTTAAAATTAATTTGCGTTATCACATTAACTTTGACAGCCCTAGATGATGATACCTATTTGATTTGATGAACTCAAGACTGCTGAAGCCTCATATTAGTTTCAGCTACAGTTTGGGATGTATTTTCTGTGTTGATTTTGTCCCAATCTCTTTCATTAGAATCTCATTAAAACGGGATCTCGTAATGCTCGTATCAACAGGAGCAATGAGAAGCTGTAGCCTCACCATTGTTTTAAGACTAAGTGTGAAAGTATCCCTCAATGCCTGTGTTCATCATCTGTGATGTAAAAATGTGAGAAGTGCATTGATTTGACTTACTAAATGATAAAGTGGTCCAACAAACCGTTCCACATTGTTCCTTCACACACATACTAAGTTTCATAATTATTCAGCGTGGTACTGAGTGGTTAAAGGGTCTTAGTGGGAGATGACATGTTTACTGTCGATCACTTTTTCTCCTTACACGGTGTGTTTGTGTTTGTGTTTGTCCAGGGAGCGTAGAGGATCGCCAGAAGATTTATGAGGACTCCTGGGTGAAGTATCCTAAAGGCCTGGTTCCCCGAAGACTGCCTCTTACTTTCCTCCCAGGTAAACACAGTACAGCCTGCAGCACCACCACGCAGTCAGCGTGAGGTTTGTGTTTGTTCCATCAAAAACTCTTTTTATCTAATAGTAAAATCAGAATATACTGCACGTCTTCATCAGCAGATGTAGTTTGCTCAGTGAGCAAATGTCATCGCCCCACTCACCACCCTGTAGTATACGTGCTGGACTGCTCCCTCGGTTAACCCGCTACACAACAGCTTTGGTCTGATGTATACACATTGATTGACACAATGACAAACACACAGATTCCAGCACTTACCAGGTAACAGCGAACTGTTTCATTTAGTATTTTGGCTACCTCATGAAACAAACTCCAGCTCTGATGAAAGCTCAGAGCGAAAAACCTACTAACGGGGCCACCCGGGAGCAGGGAGGTCACTGTGACGGGACGTTTATTGTTTTATTGTGTTCATTTTTTACAATGTATAGGATCAAACCCCATGTATTATTCTCATCTTTCTCACTACAAATCTCACTTTACTGTACCTTTGCTGTGTGTTGTGCTGGCCAGGGGAGAAGTTTCGTGAATGTCTGGACAGCTACCTGAGGATGAACTTCAGCAAAGGCTGTCCACCAGTCTTCACCACCCTCAAATCCCTCTACACCGACAAAGAAAAGGTGAACAGGGTGACGTTTAAGATGTGAAAACGATAATAACGATTAATGCCAAATTCATTTTAACGCCACTAATTTACTTTAACGCAGTCAATCTTTCGAAAGTTGTAGCAGGCTCAGTTTTAAAGCTAGAGTGAAGATACTGCTATCATATGAAACTAGAAAACCTAAGGAATCCATTGGTACCAAGACCAGTGAAGGAGGTTAAATAACGCTTCAAACGTACTCAATTTTGGCGAGGCAAAACTGGCACGGTCATTTTCAAACGGGTCCGTTGACCTCTGACCTCCAGATATGTGAATGTAAATGGGTTCTATGGGTACCCACGAGTCTCCCCTTTACAGACATGCCCACTTTATGATAATCACATGCAGTTTGGGGCAAGTCATAGTCAAGTCAGCACACTGACACACTGACAGCTGTTGTTGCCTGTTGGGCTGCAGTTTGCCATGTTATGATTTGAGCATATCTTTTTTTATGCTAAATGCAGTACCTGTGAGGGTTTCTGGACAATATCTGTCATTGTTTTGTATTATTAATTGATTTCCAATAATAAATATATACATGCATTTGCATAATGCAAGTATATTTGTCCACTCCCATGTTGATAAGAGTATTAAATACTTGACAAATCTCCCTTTAAGTTACATTTTGAACAGATAAAAAATGTGCGATTAATCACGATTTAAATATTTTAATCGACTGACAGCTCTAATTCAAACTATTGAAATTCTTGTCATTCCTGGTCTGAAATGAAACAACAATTTATCTTGTGTTCTCCTCACGCAGGTTACAATCATTGAAGAGTTAGTAGTTGGCTATGAAACCTGTTTAAAAACCTGCCGAATGTTTAGTGAAAAGGGTGAGTGTTGCTTGCTCTTGAATTTACTTCTTTTTCCTCGTCGTTGGCCTCGATGTTTTTTGTTTGATTTTAAATTTATATTTATGACTCCAACTCATCTAAATCACACGTAAAGGCAGAACTGCATAATGTGACTTTGTGTGTAAAACGTGTGTGCAGACGATGGGAAGGAGGAGCCCCCTACCACCCTGTTGTGGGTACAGTATTTCCTGGCGCAGCACTTTGACTTCATAGACCAGCACAGCGTCGCTCTGGAGTACATCAACACCGCCATAGACAGCACGCCCACGCTCATCGAGCTCTTCCTCATCAAGGCCAAGATCTACAAGGTGTCGTATATACTCTGCAACTTTGATAGAAGTTTGGATGATCAAACTTGTATTTTGTATCATGAGTCATGAGTATTATCTCTCTCTCTCTCTCCCTCTGTCTTTGTCCCCGCAGCACGCAGGCAACATAAAGGAAGCGGCCCGGTGGATGGACGAAGCTCAGGCCCTGGACACCGCTGACCGCTTCATCAACTCCAAGTGTGCCAAGTACATGCTGAAGGCTGGCCTCGTCAAAGAAGCAGAGGAAATGTGCTCCAAGTTCACACGGGTAAGAGACAGAAAAGGTGTCTCAAGTTTCTGTTGCCAGTAGGTCATTTTAGGTATTTCTTATCACGCTGACAAGTTAGCATGACATGCTAGCACATGTTCAAGTGTCCATTTTTCTGATAAGTTGACCGACTGACTGGCTTTACCGTCTTTCAGAGGCTGTAGCAGGTTCAGTTTTAGAGCTAGAGGAAAGATACAGTATCATATGAAACTAGAAAACCTAAGCAAGGCGAGGAAAAACCGGCATGTCCATTTTCAAAGGGGCCCCTTGACCTCTGACCTCAAGATATGTGAATGAAAATGGGTTCTATGGGTACCCACGAGTCTCCCCTTTACAGACATGCCCACATTATGATGAACTAATGCGGTGTTGGGCACAAGCTTTGCAATCAGTAGAAAACAGTCTGCTGATATGGTGCTGTTTTTAGAAAAAAAGTCCCCACAGAGTTTATTTTCACTATTCTGTTTGTGCCCCAGTGGTCATAGATGGTATCGCGGTGTGTGTGAACGTGCACTGGTGGGGTCATTTTTCCTGACTGTGTGTGTGTTGTGTGTGTGTTTTCAGGAGGGGACGTCTGCAGTAGAGAACCTGAATGAGATGCAGTGCATGTGGTTCCAGACAGAGTGTGCCTTGGCCTACAAGGCCATGAACAAGTTTGGAGACGCCCTGAAGAAGTGCCACGAGATTGAGAGGGTAAGCTTCTACAACTATCATCACCACCATAACCCCCTCCCTCGCCACCTTCCGGCCTCCTCCACCTTTTAGACTGGCCAGTATTGGCCCCCATTTCATTTCAAGTGTCTCGTATCTGGATAAAATCCAAATGAGATTCAAGACACTTCCTGTTTTAGAGCAGTATTTATTCAACTGTAAGCCTTGTAGGCTCATTCTTCTCTCTCTCCTTTCTCCCCTCCATCAGCATTTTGTGGAGATCACAGATGACCAGTTTGACTTCCACACCTACTGCATGAGGAAGATGACGTTGCGCTCCTACGTGGACCTGCTGAAGCTGGAGGACGTACTGCGGCAGCATCCGTTCTACTACAAAGCCGCTCGATCCGCCATCCAGATCTACCTGATGCTGCACGACAAGCCTCTGACTGACGACAACAAGGAGAGCCAGGCAGACAACGGTCAGTGCCGTGTGTGTTACAGATAATACTATAGTATTATAGGTCAAATAATACCTCTCAAAATCTATTTTACAATTTTCTGTAGAATTTGTGAATTTGGGCTCTTTGCTTTTCAAATATTCCCAAAGTGTTTAAATGATTATCAAGGGGATTTACACCCATGATGTATATAACATTTTCCCAGTCCAGTCCACATTAGGTGCGGCGTGGAGGCATAATGTCTTCGGGTTGTCCTTCTGTCCGTACAATTCTTGTGACCGTGATATCTCAGGAAGGCATAACATTCACTTGGACTCAAGGATGAACTGATTAGAATTTGGTGGTCAAAGGTCACTGTGACCTTACAAAACATGTTTTTGGCCATAACTCAAGAATTCATATGCTATTTATGACAATTTCACACAAATGTTTAATAGGATAAAATGATGAAGTGATGATATTTTGGACAGACATGAGTGTAAACTGCAACTTGACGCGTTGGCGGAGGTGTACAACCACGAGGCGGTAATTCTAGTTCTAATATACACCTGTATCAAATCCCTTTATTTACTTATGCTCATTGTAAATTAGTCAAACTGTCCAGATTGTAGCTACATTTTTCAGCAAATACCATATTTATCTCCTCAGAATTATGAGACAGGTGTGTTGTACGATAAGTAACGGCAAATACAATGAAGAGCATGAGGATTCTGTGTTGTTTCCATTGTGTCTCAAACATCACCTTCTTTTTTTTAAATGTATTTCTGCCTTTATTAAATAGTTGAAAGTAGAGAGATGACAGAAGAAAAGGGATGGGGAATGACATGCAACAAAAGACCCCAGCAGCACACGGACCCACATCATCGTTATTTAATGTTTCATCAATCAAATGTACCTCATCTTCACGGTTCTTATGATGCAGTGAAAAGATTTCAGTTGTGGTTCCGTAGGTCCTTGGACAGTTCGTTCCAAAAACAGCTAGAGTTTGGGGACAGTACGGTCTTCAAAGTATCACTATTTACCGTTTTTTTCTCTCTGTAGAAAATCTGACAGACAAGGAGCTGAAGAAACTGCGCAACAAACAGCGAAGAGCCCAGAAGAAAGCCCAGTTAGAAGAGGAGAAGAAGAACGCAGAGAAGGAGAAACAGCTAAAGAACCAGAAGAAGAAGAAGGAGGATGATGATGAGGAGATAGGAGGGCCGAAAGAGGAGCTGATACCAGACAAACTGGCCAAGGTGGGCTCATATTTACCAGTTACCCAGTTGTAGTAGAATCACTGACTGGTTGTCAGATGGAATCCTGATATATTGAAGTGTTTTTAACGGAGGTGGAACCTCTCTTCATTGAAATGTAATGTGAAACAATGTTGTTCTAGTGTGTAACATGGACACTATTCCTCTTCTTTTGCCAGACGGAGAACCCTCTGGAGGAGGCAGTGAAGTTCCTGATCCCTCTGAAGAACCTGGTGCGCAACAACATCGAGACTCACCTTCTGGCCTTCGAGATCTACTTCAGGAAAGGTCAGACCGATACTGCCAGCCTGTATTTGACCACATTCAAGATTATTTTAAGTAGTGCCGGGACGATACACCTATCTCCTTATTCGATACTATCACGATACTTGGGTGCCGATTCGATATGTATTGCGATTCGATATTACGATTTGTTGCGATTTTTGTTAACTTTTTTAACACTAGACCATGGGAAGATGTTGAATCATACACTTCTAGGGACTTTTACTTTGGAAAATATCTAAATTATTACGGTAAAAATGTTTAGTTATCAGCATGTATGTAGTCAGAGATGTCCTGAAGTCAAATATATCAGTCATTGTTGGACATTATTTATTTAATTTCCCAAAAATCAAAAAATAAAGAAATTTCCCTCACAAATTAGTAGTATTTTCTTTTAAATTTATAAGGGACATGTAATGTTTTATACTTCTGGTGAGTATAAATACAGCTGTCAGCTGTTTGTTTTGGTTGACGGATACGGAATTGAAATGACGTCCCGTTACTCAGACTACAACAATTAAAGCGGTAACTTCCTGCTACCTCAGCATAGACTCAAATGAAGCAAATATATTGATTCTGGCATTAAAAAATGTATTTAAAAAAACATTTTCAAATAAATCGCAATACAGAGGTGAAACGATTTTTTTTCCCACACCTAATTTTAAGAGCGACTGCCTCATTACTTACTTGAAGTCACATTGTGTTTTTCTTCATTCCTCCAGAGAAGTACCTGTTGATGCTTCAGTCAATAAAGAGGGCTGTAACCATGGAGCCTTCCAACCCCTGGTTGCACCAGTGTCTAGTGCGCTTCTTCAAAGGAGGTGAGTTTAACCCACACTGAGCTCATGTTTCATATTACTGGGGGGAGAAGCTCCAGAGTTGCATGAAGGTTTTAAGGCTTTAGTTTGAGCCAAGATTTTTAAAGCTTCATATGGGTCCTTTATTCTGTTTGTGTGTGTGTAGTGCGTGAGAGCGCTGACTTGGCGGAGGCAGTGAGGACGGTGTTGAAGCAGGAGATCTCCAGGCTGTTTGGGGAGAGCAACCCTCAGAGCTTCAACAAGAACTACCTGAGCCAACACTCCAACTCCATCCCACACCGACTGGCTGGTACGCAGAGCACAACACACACATACTGACTGACACTCCCCAGGACTGACTGTTAAAGCCCCCTCGCATCAGGTTTTGACAAAGGAGAAATGTGGACTAAAAAAAGACGATATCTCTGGTTCTGTTGCATTGAGTACTTATTTTTTTGGACGCAGAACAACACTGCATCATTTGACCGTGCGTTGCTGCAGCCGTAATATTAATATTACAGGTCCGACCCAGTAAGATTAATGTTGTGACTTTTATGTAAAAGTGACTTATTCAGACATGAGACCGACATGTAACATCGCCATATGGTTTCCTTGACGAGGTGCATGTCTGAAGAGGCAACTTGATGCCTGAGTGTCTCTGTTTCCTGTATTCCCAGCTGCTAAGATGATGGTGTACTTGGAGCCTTCTTCTGATAAGATGGCCTGTGAGATAGCTACGGCCCTGGACGAGTCACTGTCTGGAGGGAGCATCCAGGTCTTTGATCATTTACAACTACAGTACCAGACTTCACACACCTGCTGTCTGTGGTTTAGAACGTCTAACCTAACTGTGTGTTTGTGTGTGAACTGCAGATCTGCACTGATGTGCTGGAGGCTCTGCGTGACGGGCAGCTGGGCGAAGGCCAGCAGAAGGCTGCCGAGGCTTACCGACCCGCCTGCCATAAGATCTTCCCCTACAGCCTGGCCTTCATGCCTCCCGGTTACCAAGACAACAACACCACAATCAGTGCCAACGGCGACCTGTCGGCAGGAGAGCACGACGACATGGCAAACGAAATGTGAGCTCGAACTCGAAGATACGAGGAGGAGGAGGTGAAAAGAGGAGGAGGAGGTGCGAACACGCTGCCAGACGCCTTAGTCCGCCAACACACCCATTTCCCCAACCCCGCCCCCCCCCCCACCCCCCTCCAGTCCCCGGGCTATGGCTGCTGTGAGTCGCCCCCACATTGCACTGATCTGGATGGACTGAGCGCCACAGGAGAGACGGGAAAGGGAGCTGGCAGACGGAGGAAGGTCGATGCCCATAGAACTTTTTTAAACATTAAAAAAGGCCCTGTCCACAGTTGTTCTGTAACTGAAACCAA